>JAPEVG010000457.1:0-25845 GCA_029747595.1 Trametes cubensis
CTGGGTTGGGACTCGGGTTAGGGTTTCTTACGGTTCAGGTCCTATATACTTTGTACTGTACTGTAGCTTTGCATCCACAATAAATCCGTCTTTTTGCCTCACAATGTTCTGACAAGACGGTCTGACTATAGCCAACTGAATGAGCTCATACCTGCGGGACAAAATATGTATCATTTGCGCTAAAGAGTGCTAATTTAGTAGGGTAACCTATCTAATTATAACTCAAAGAGCGGGATGTCTATTTTTGCTCTCATGAGTGCTCATGAGCACTTATTTGCGCTAATTCGCCCGGGGAGGTTTTCCTGATGTACGAGTTTCGGGAAGTATAGTATACACACCACATCCATACAGTGACCTCATGATCAAACGTCTAGCCTGTCAGTGCAACACTGTCATGCACTTGTTGACCATGGGGAGGCCTGAGTATCTGATATTAATAAATGTATGTTGAGTCCTGGCGCTAGGCGAGCAGCCCAGGCGAGGGTGCTGCGCGCTTGACGCGTCTACGATGTCAATCCACATTCCTTGAGGGACCAACTTAGATCACGGGGGATGCATTGTGCAATGTTCCGAGCCAAAACTCTCATACAGGTAAAGTGTCGCTCCGGATTTCTTCCTGCAAGCCCATGCATGAGGATGGTTCGCAGAGTCGGCGGTACCATTACGCACCTCAATCTCGTCTCCCTTCGTCTCCGAACACTGTTGTTCCTTCTCGTTTTGGACCCTTCCCTCCACCACTGAGTATGCCGCATCCGCGGCTGATACCGGTTGCTTTTCCAGATCCGGCGTATCGATGAACTCCCCCGTCGAGAGCGACGAGGGCTTCTCTACCTTGACCATTGAGTCTGCCGCAGCCGCCGTCCGCATGCCCAACGCAAACGGGTCGCTGCTATACTCAGGGAGGTCGTCCGCCAACTCCCACATTTCATACCTGTTCCTCCTCTCGCCTGCACCCTCATCTTCGCCCTCGCTGAATGCAGGCCCAGAGCGCCCGTCGCCCGCGTGGGACGGTTCGTACTCGGAGACGTCAGAGTGCATAGAGAGCGTGAGCGTCGTGCTGAGGGTCGCGCCCATGTTGCCGACGACGTTCGCGGCGGTGAACCCGTGGAACTGCACGTCGGACCAGTGCAGCGACGATTCGGCGTCGCACCTTGCGCGGTCGGCAAAGTAGAGGCCGCGCAGGTCGAGCATGAAGCGGGATAGGAAAATCACAGTGAGCCTTTGCAATGTAGCAGGTGAGTACAAGAATGCGGAGCGCAACTATGTGAACTAGGGAAACGCACACTTGGTCGAAGTAAGGCCAGACGAGCCAGATAGTGAGCGACTACGCAGGATTAGTGAGATAGTATTAAGAGCGCTACGCCCGAATCGTACGCACGTGTCCGATCTGATGACTGTCTGTCAGCATACTTGCGATGCAAAAAGTTCACACAGGATGGGCTTACCTTGTTCGAGATGATCGTCACGAGCTGGATAACCAACAGCACCCTCGAAACGCAAGTCGGTCAGCAACACCACGAGGTGCGAGATAGGTACGGACATACAGGAAATACGCGGTCCCTACCACAGGAAACAATACTAAGCGCAGTGTTCTCAATCATAATAACAGGTACACTAACCGTCACGAAGAAGAAGGGTGGCAAGAGGGGCGCGCACCCCTGCCTGCATCGAGTCTCTTTTGATTCCGAATGTCTTGATCCAGGTGAGCACGATAAGTATCCCGTCCGCCGCGATCGTTGTGGCTTTCGTCGTGGCGGAAACTGCGATGATGAAAAGTCAGTACGCGCGCTGTCGTAACATAACGTTGCGAAACGTCGGTTCACTACTGTTCAACGTTTTCTTGTCAGCGCCGACGCTCGTGCAAGGAGAAGTGCACAGTGCACGTACTTTGAAAGGAGACTATCCGAGAGTGTGTAGATGTACACGCATCCGAACGGAGGACCGGCTTGTACTGGGATGTAACGAGTAGCTTCATACTTGCACCATCATGGTCAGCTATGCTGAGCTCTCAGTTGAATGTGCATACTCACGATGGAACAGAGAGGCTTCACGAGAGTCAGAGGAAGGACGACGAGTAACGGTTTCCAATCCCTTCCCCAGACGCCGTACACTCTCAGGCATGTAAATGCTGTGGAATAAGTGATGCAAGGATATGAGCACGAGTTGCCACAGTGTTTCTAGTCAGACTGCCCACCAGAAAAGGCTAGGTAGTTCAAAAATAGAAGCGTGTCATCTGTATGGGTAATCCCTCCGCACCTGGCGGCGGAGTTAGCCTTACTGTACGATTGGCGAAGAAAAGCCACGCAGCTACATACGTCTGTATATCGAGAACATCAGTTACACGGTCATCCAAACGCTCTCACGCGAAAGCATTACCTTATCACTTGAATTCCATACTAGGACTTCGAGGACGAAGAATATGCGCTCAATCACCGCGATGTAGCGCGTGAACAAGTACACGATCGTCGCCCCGGTGAATCGACGTTTCCATATGCGGCGATATTCCGTCGGTAGCGTCAAGGCGAAGTCAAACCAGAGTAATGCTGGTAACAGAGACGCATTTTGTGTGAGTACACTTCGAAAAACCGCGGGTCGCGGTAGAATACTGCACGTCATACCAGAAGAAGCGATGATGCAATAGTTCTCAGTAAGTCTGTTATGGAAGTCATATGTGTGAGCTTATCTGAGAAACGCAAGAAGATGCCAAAGCGCCTTAAGATACGGGGTGCACGTACAGTCTGGGGTAAGCAGCGACGATTTCTTGCGCGTAGCTAGCGTCGCCTGACATGTTTTCTCGCGTCCTGTTCTGCACGCGTTGAATGCTGCACTGGGTGATCGCAGTCTTGCGCGCGACCTATGTCAACGTTAGGCCAGCGGAACTGAGGAAGAGACCAGAGCGTCCAACGAGAGACAGCAGCTCAGCCATGATCACCGCCGGGGATACAATTATATACCTCCAAGTGGTCTACTCAATCTCAAGATGAACACCTATGCACCCGGTGCACCGAGCATCCGGGCCCATATAAGGATGGGATTCCATCCTCCCCTGTCTGATGCTGTGCGCTAAGACAGGGCACGAGGCATGCATGCTATCGTTCCCACCACGCGCTGGGGCTATAATGTCAAAAGGGAAGCCACTCGAAGGGCGACGCTGGCGGGCACCAACACCGGAAACGTCAGAAATCCGCGCTGACCGGCGCGCCGCGCAGGAAGTGCGGAGCCTGAGAAGCCCGCGCTAATTCTTGCAGCTGAGAGCGGACAAATTGTGGAAGGTGCTGTTGATCATACACATGGGCGCCCTCGATGCCTTAGGGTGGACGTGGAACATGTGGACCCTGCTAAGGAAGATCAGGTGAAATCAGCGCAGGACACAACGCCGGAGAAGATTGAGAACACGAACCCGATGACCCACAAGTCCGTAGACGCCGGCCTCTGAGCCGCGCGATACTTGCTTTAGATATTGAAGAATCAAACGTTTCTCTACGGCCTGCGCATAGTCGTGGCCGTCAGCACCCTCATGTGCCTATCGGTACGTCGGGGACAGCTGCATGTCAAGCACGCAGTAAGAGCCCCGACTTCGGAGACGAACGATATAGCACCGGTTCGTCCACGACTCGGACTTCTCTTCCGGCGCGCCACGCGGTCCGGTAAGAGCATCGTTCGTGCCTGCTCTTTGCTGTACACCGGCTATTCATCTCGCTCGCACGTACACACAAGCAGAAACGTCTTCCGTATCGTCCGAGTTCCCATCTACACATCGCCCCTGGTGCAAGATCGTTGCTCAGCGTATGCACCATGACATGCACATCTGTGGGAAGGCCACAGTTCGGGACCCTGTTGCCTTCGTGGTATACAGTTCGATGGACGTCGCGAGTTCGTGTAATCTTCCGTGTCAGTGCTTGAAACCTAGAAGTTTCGGGGGTGGAGTACGCGGAAGATTGTATCAGTAGCCCAGCGCGGTACTCACGCACGTTGTGGAAGGTTCAGAAGAGGTCCTACGAAAACAGCATCCCTTTGGCAAATGTGGAGGACCGGTGGTGACGAGCGTCCGATGACCAGCCTAACAGTCAATGATCAATAGCATTAGGCCATCCACAACCCATCGGGGTATATCAGTACACCTGGGAAAGGTCACATACACCGCGACGCAACAATGCCGGCGGTGATATCGTACATCGGTCTTCTCTAAGTTTGACGTCGTCGAACGCCATCAGCATATGATGCAATCCGAGCCTGGTTGCACTAGTCGCGCTTCCAAGCGAGCAAGAAGGGATCCGTCGCTCTCGATGTACGGACAGCCTCTGCACAGCGAACACTCATCAGCACCATACCATTGAGAGAGAAAGCACGGAACGGAGTACGTACTTGAACTGCAGGCTATTCGCGCGCACATCCTCTTCTAGCGACACCGCGATGACAGGATGACAAGTCGACCATGGGGACGTAGGGGCCGTTAGCTGCTCGCTGCGCTTAATGCGGAGCTCGATCTTCGGCTTCGGCTTGTCCCTCCACGCCAGTGGCCCCTCGGACTCCCTAGCTACTTGTTGCACCATGCCCTCAACTGCTTCTGATAGCGATGTAGGAGGCCCTGAGGATGACTGTGATGATGGTAGAGATGGGAATGCGGATGCGGATGTGGATATGGGCGATTGCGCGGTGCGTGAACGGGGGTCCTCAATCACCAGTCGTGAGTCGATCCATGTCGGCGGGCTATGCGGGAGTAGAGAAAGTGCGACGACCCAGCTCCCCGCACGCATATGCTGGTACCCAAGACGCGAGTCCGACTGTTTCGCCACCAAGAATCGGAGTAGCCACAGTCGTCCTATGGTGCATGCAGTCAACAGTGTCAATCCACAAGTTCAGCGCATATATGGAGCAAATGGGCGGTAACACCTACCTTTGGCGATGAACTCTAGCGTTATCTCCTGTGAGATCCTCATCCGCTTCTGGAACATTGGGATTCTAAAGTTCACAACGAACCCAGCCTCGTCCCCCGGCACGTCTTCGACCTCGACGTCGTCCACGGGCACCGTGCCCCCTAGGATAATCTCGTCTGAACCCGACAGCGGCGCAAACGCCGGCGAACGGCGGAGTCGCTGGAAAAGCCCATGGTCGGACGCGTGCAGACACGCAAGCCGGATTTCGTCCACTGTCGCGTCCGTCAACGGCGCGGCGTGCGACAGGAGCGCCATCACGACGTCCCGGTCGCGCTCTATGCTCTCTTGTGTGGGTGTTGGGGTAGGGGAGGACGCGTCTGAGGACTCGGCAGAGGGGCGGTTAATGATGGACCAGTAGAGCGGCGTGTGACCTTCGATGCTGCGCTCTTGTAGGAGTGTGGAGAGGGAGAGGTCGTACGTCCGGCACGCGTCCGCGCAGCTCTCGAGCACGCCGAGCGCGCCCTGCGCGTCGGTCTGCTTCACGAGGTCCCGCAGTAGGCCTTTGATCGTCGCACGCACCTCTTTCGTAGCGCGTGCACTTGGGCCGAAGTTAAACCAGGACGTCGAGGATGGACGCTTTCCGCCAGGTTTATGTGAGGGTGCAGTCGACGGGGATTTGGGCGAGATGGGGGACGAGGAGTTGTTCTGAGTTGAGGAATGTGTGCTCGATGTGTTCGAGGGGCCTGCTTTTTCGTCTCTATGTAATGGCGGCGGAGAAACGACAGAAGCGTCGTAGGAAGGGGGTGCATCTTCAGGCTCAATGTTTACTTCGTCTCCCGGGAGCGGCGACTTGTCTACGATCATCGGTGCTCTCGCAATAGTATGGTAGCTGTCTCGTTCTCGTAATGATTGAGATACTTCGCTTATGGTCGTCCTGAAAGAACTTGCTAAACACCGACACGAACGCATTTATGCGGACGGTGCTTACCTGGTTTCCTATTATCACCGATATGTATCGAGCTACCGTTGATCGAGGAGAGTTTATCCTTCTGAGAGTCGCGCTCAAGCTATTGCAGAGTTCGTTTTCGTTACGCCTGAAAGGAAGTGAAGTAGAGTCGAGCTGCGGGCGTAGTGTTGGGGTCTGAGCAAGTTAGTCCTAGTAGCCGAGGCACGGCTCCGAGGCGATGTGGCTGCGCGGCTTGCGTCAGATCTAATCTAATCTTCGGAATCCTACTGGCGCCTATCTGTCTGAAGGAATCGCAATCGCGGGACACTGGGGCACACTCGGCTTGTTCTCTGGCGAATTCATCCTCTTAGATCACAGAGTAGACGGGCAACTCGTTATGCTTGACGTTGTATCGACATAAAATAGGCCTGACATGTTGCTCTAGCCGTCAATATGAGGCTTTCAAGTCTCGCCAAGGTGGAACTCAATGCTCGAGTCTGGTACTAGTCCTGGCTTTCGCTAGGTCATTGAGATAGATAGATACTTGTGAAATACGCAGCGCGTCTACCCTCTCTGGACACGACATGACGGATGCATTCTTGAACACAGAGTCGGCTGAGGCGCCCCTGGTGGGGAGCGGGAGTCGAACAGCAGAGACGGCGACTTGAGGCAATGATTGCGGTGTCTACAGCCGTCTACTTGCTCACGGCCAGTAGTAGGGTCCGGACGATGGTACAGCAGTGCATGGCGAGCGGCCCTATATCCAATTATGGTGATGGCTACATACATGAAGAGAGTAGATGCAAGGCTGAAGGATGCTAGGGGACGTGGTCAGCAAACGCGAGGAAGCACAGAGCTACCATAGAGGTCCACAGTGGAGGCCACGCACAGAAAGAGATCAGCCGATGCGATCTGTAGTGTCCTGCGCGAACAGTGATCGAGCAGGATCTTGCTTCACCCGTTCGTCTTTCAGCATACTGAGAATGCAGGTTCAGATAGTGGGTGGTGGATTCAAGTAGCCAAATTATGCGTACCGTGCATCGATGCGAGGATCGTCTCCCTCAACACCGAGAACTGCTTGTGGGGTCTTGGCCTCGATCACCTACGCGGAGTCAGAAGAGGCTCTTGTCGAGAAGTAGATAACCAAACTCACATAGTGGTTGTCACAATGCGGGCAGTACTCGTCGCTCTCCTCGTAATTGCTCATGTCTTTGCGGAACGCCTTTTTGCACTTCTTGCACAGGAAGTGCATCTCGACGGTCTTCTTCAGGCGGTGGTCCTGCGATTCCGCGTGGCATTCGGCGCAGTCGAACCATTGCTTGCAGCAGGGGGCGCGGATGGCGACTTGCGCGTTCAGGATGTGTTTACTGGGATGCGCACGGAGAGGATATCTGTTTGAGTAAGCGTTCGTTCGCAATATGACTGCAATGTCGTGGGGACATCGCTTGAAGTTCTGAGCACCTACCACATTTTGATTCGTCAATATGTGAGGCAGACGGTTGTGCAGACGATTGGTTGAGTACTAGTGGCTGATGGTGGTCGACAGTCTGGGGTGGCCACGGGCGCCTTTTCTTTGAATCTCTCTTCTCAGTCTTCCTGTCCTCTGCCTCTCTTACACAACCACAACCTCAGATCTCGATACCCTCACGCTATACTATGCGCTCTGTAACTCCAGGACAATATCTCTCACTTACGAAAACGCGCATCGAATGATAACCGTTGAGGGCTATGGGCGAGACGGATGAGGATGGTATCGAGGCGACAGCCAGAGTCAGCCAGTAAGCTTGCACCCTTACCCTGGCATATCTCACCCTGGGTCAAATGAACGCCTTCTGCACCTTCTATCTCATGGCGAAGACTAGGAACGTACCATCTTCAGCTTCTTGCGAAGTTTCCGAGCATGGAAGCCAAGGGAAGCAGCGCTAGATTCCGCCCCGAACGCGGTCTAGCTACTCTGCCGATAGCTAACAGCACGCGTCCTCCGTCCACGACACGTAAGTTGAACGCTGTTGGACGGTGAGGCCTTGAGGTACGAGGCTGTACGCGCTGAATGTCTGCAAGCGGCGCATTCCACGACTATTCTACTACCTCTCCAACGGCGAAAAGTCGGGCGATGCCGTTCATGTCGGTCTCGCGCCCTGTGCCAAAGTGGTCTACCCCACTCGTCTCTCGGTGAAACTATGGTGGCCTACTAAGAGAGGGCCTTTAACGCCGTGATATCTTACGACGCCCACGACTACGTCGCGGATGGTAAGGGCAAGTGTTGACTTTAAGGGGAATTGTCGGGCGATGGAGGGTGCCATCCGCTTGCTTCGCCAACGCTTCGAGCTGTTCCGCTCGAGTTGGAAGTGCACGTAGTTGAGTAAACGCTTGAGCCACAGCATCTTCAAGCCTTCCCGACCCCTTCCTCGCGCTCTCTTTCTCTAAACTCTGCGCACCTCGGCGTCTTGTTGTTCGTTCTACGCACCTTGCCATGCCTCCTGCGCCGGCATCGATATCAGTGGCGGACATATCTCGGCCTCCGCGCGATCCGTCAGCTGCCGTATAAGACTGCAACTCGGACTCGGACCGTCATCCACGACCTCTCTCAGTGCCCAGATAACACCCTCCTCGACGCTGCAACATGGCTATCTACCGCATTTTGGTCGCGTCGTACACGAACGAGATCTATACTCTTGCGTTTGAGCCGGACACTGCGTCGCTCACGCTCACCTCGAAGGTCACCGTCGGCCACCACCCGTCATGGATCACCCTGCATCCGAAAGACAAGTCCATCATCTTCGCGGGCGTGGAACAGACCGAGGGAAAGATCGCCGTGCTCAAATACGACAAAGAGGGCCGCGGGACGGTGATTGGCGAAATTTCGAGCGGAGGCGCGGATCCCTGCTCGCTCCTCGCCCTCGATGACCAGCTCTTGGTCGGGAACGTGCGTCGAACAGCCATTCTACACTCGTTGCGAGTGAGATGCTGATAACAGACAGTCACTAGTACTCGTCCGGGACATTCGCCGTGGTTCCGTTATCGACTGAGCCCCCGCACCTCCTCGGCGCTCAGACGTCCGTAACCCAGTTCTCCGGCACGGGTCCCAATAATCAGCGCCAGGAGGCGTCGCACTTGCACCAGGTTATCAAGCATCCCGCGCGCGAGGAGGTGCTCGTCCCTGACCTTGGCGCGGACAAGACCCGGCGGCTGGTCCGCAACACCGATGGGAAATGGGTCGAACAAGGTGTGCTATCGTACAAGGCAGGTTCTGGTCCTCGCCATGTCGCGTTCCACGGTGCGTCTCTTAGCATAACTCCGGGCAACGCATATACTGAACTCGAACGCAAGAGGACGTGCTATACACTCTCCTTGAGCTGACCAGTGAGGTCGCAGCGCATCGCTTCCCTCCCCTGCTTGCCGAGCCCACGCTACTCGACACGGTCACTACGATGGCGCAGCCCCCCCTCCGGGCCAGACGGCGCATCCATGCTCGCCGCGGAGATCCTCATCCCACACCCGAACGCGTCCTACCCGGCCCCGTACATATACGTCTCGAACCGGAACGATCCCTCGCCTCGGCGACATCATCGCCATCTTCTCCCCAGTCAACGCCGAGGGCAAGATCGGGCGCGCCGCGGAGGTGCGCTCTGGCCTGAAGCACTTGCGTGGGATGGAGTTTGGCGGGGTCGACGGAAGGTGGCTCGTCGCGGGTGGTGCCCTTGGCGGTGGGGTGAAGGTATTTGAGCGTGTGGACGGGGGGAAAGGGTTGAAAGAGGTCGCACAAGTGGAGATCGAGGCCCCGACGGGATTCTTGTGGCTGTGAGCCGAGATGGAGGACCCGCCTGGGATGCTTTGCCGGGAAGTGTACGAGTATGTGTGGATTAAGGTACGTCAACTGCTTCCTTTCATGTCCGTTCAGCTTGTTGACGAGTGCTGACCCGTCTTGTGGCTCGCAGTGTTATGTACACCTGATGCTATGATCCTATTTATGCATGTGCTTAGCAGCTCCAAGCGCCGTATCGCTATGAAACGTAACCGCACTTTTTGTCAGACACCAAGGTCAGAATGCGAAGGTGGCGCATGAGCTCTGTGCTGTCCTATGGAATGATCTCACTACCGTAGGCCGTGGTCTGCGTGGGATCCGTTGACGGACGGCTCACAAGCGCGCCGCTAATCTCTCCAGGAGGCTTGAATTTATCGAGACGAGCAATGTCCGCACCAGTCGGACGTGGTCAATACCTCGGGCAACCTTGGAAACCTTGATGCAATACTCTCGGCTTCAGTACGCTCAATCAATCGCGATACGAGGTACGCTGCCATCTCGCACGCACGTCCTCGCCCTCTCACTCCGTCCCGATTTCTCAGCAGAGAGCTTAGCAGGTATGAGCATCAAACGACCCGACCAACAGCCGCCGCCACCGTCGCCACCTCTCACTGCGAGTCTGCGACGGCGTCGGTCCCCGGCCGGGAGCTCTCAGGACTTTGCCACCGCCGAGTCACTGCTCGGCCACTGCTCGGTGGTGGTATTAGGCTCGTTTGAGCAGCGAGTCACGATACTGGTTTCTCTCCTTGCTCTTGGGCTCACAACTACTAGCTCGACCTCTCGTGCCGCGTTCTTCTCCGGTCCTTTCATTATCTTTCATCCGCTCCACGCACACTGGATTCAACCTCAAGATTTCGGTGACACCAAGATTGCCCTAACACGAAATCGAGTATTCGCAGAATGGCCGACGATTCGAGCGAGGATCCGGGGCTAATTCGGTACTACTCGCTACTGTGCGTTCATTTCGATTAGATCGAACAACATCATCCTGCTGACCTGATCCACATGCATTGCAGGACTATCGATAACTACTGTCTCATCGCATCTTCGAGTTTGTCTTCTCCGCGACATAGCGTGACTTGTCGACCGTAACGCTCATTGACGTCGTGTTTCCAGCGTTGCTCTGGTTCGACTATGTGTCGACGCTCACGACGGAGTATCGCCGCATCTGGCAAAGAAAGTTCACTGGGGCGACAATTATTTACATCGGGGTGCGCTATGTGGCAGTCATCGAGCGCATATTCGACGTCCTCGAGGAGCTCGTGTGGATATTGGATGACAAGGTCAGAATCTCATACAGGTCATGTGATAGCGGCGTTATATTCTGACCTCTATGATTGTCTAGGCGTGCGTAACCTGTGCCTTCTATGTGAACAGCTTGGCTCACAGTACCTACATGGCAGGTGTGGAGGTATCGCCCATGCGGATGATATCCTGACCATCTTGAACAGCCTCGCGTTGTCTAGTGAGAATGTTGAACTTCCTAAATGCTGCAGTTATTTGACTGATTCAGATGATATAGCGTTTACTTGCCTCAGGATATACGCAATATGGGGGAGGGATTGGAAGGCTCTGATTTTCGTCCTTCCATTAGCTCTCTTCAAGCCAATCTTGGGTATAGTGCGTACATGCTCGTGCTACGGGAGTGCCATGTGGCTAACTATGATACTGGAAGTATAAAACAACTGATTACACGTCATTCGAAGCCGACGACTCGGGCGGATGCTTGTCGATTTACAACTTCCAGGATAGCGTCTGGACTCTGTACGTCGATCATTAATGTGATGAGTTGAGTGTGTCTAACTAAACCTGTTCGACGCAGCGGTACGGACCTATTACTGAAACACCATTTCCACGATTATGGCTGTTGATATCTCGGGCTGTCTAGATTATTTCAGTTCGAAGATTATACCCATTGCAATAGAAGCGGTCGCAATCGTCTTGACCGGTATCAAGACGTATGGAATCGTCAGGGACGCTCGAAAAACTGGCATACGCACCCCTCTTGCTTCTCTGCTCCTCCGCGACGGTAAGAGTGATCGCTGTCTCGATCAAGAATCGTCACTGAACGCTACATCAGGAACAATTTACTTTTTGTGAGCTTTCGTGCGAGCGGGCTTGGAAGATTATGATTGACTTCGTCTTGCTGCAGAATCACGTTTATTGCTCAACTCCCTCTACTGGTGCCTACTCGTGTACGGTGGAGTTGAGTATGGGTCTAACTTATATCATATTCTCACACACCTTGCAGTTACAGGTTGTGCGTATCCGCCGTAACGCATGTCGCATGTAATGGTTGACTACATACGTACTTGGCAGAGCACGGTCTGGTCGCTTTGGCAGTACTTCGGCCCGGTGTACGTGAACTCCGTACCGCCTGTTCGCTCACACTGATACTCATCGACCATGTCGTCTCGCAGATTCACCACCATCGCCGTCTCGCGACTGATACTCAACCTACGCGGGGTTTACTTCGCGGACAACGCGGGAAGCGAGGGTGGAACTTCGCTCCATTTATCGGCCACGCGCTTCTGCGGGCTCAACACCGCGAACATCGTCGGCAACCTGGGCGCGACGCTTATGCCCTCCACCGAACCCGAGGACGCCCCAATCGACGCGCACCGTTACGTCGACCACTCGCGCGCACACTCCGAGTCCATTTTTCCAGAGTGGGAAAGCAGCAGTGAACTTGAAGCGGTGGGCACATATGATGCGTGGGACATGGAAGACGAGACCCCGGAGTACTGCGACGACCCGTTCACAATGGGTATGCGGGAGGCCGTTGCAGCAAATTCGATAGCTACGCCCGCGGAGTTGTCCTCGGATCTGACAGGGGGGNTTCGTCAGCCCTACATATTTAGAGGAGGCGGCAGGTGGCGGACAAGCAGGCGGCCTACACTGATTCTGGAGTACAGTCGCAAGAAATAGAGAAAAATGCCATGTTATGAGCGGCGCGTATAGGCGAATACCGAGAAAAGGATCGAGCATGACAAGGTTAGGCGGTGCGCCGCAGAGATTCAGTTGGATAATTCACCTCTTGATCGAATGTTCTGGTATACTTGCTCTTGGCTGCGTTTAGGCATCACCGTGAGCATAGTTCCAATGCCATTTGAAGCGTGGAACACTATGAGTAGACCATGGCCATCATCCACGACGGAATCACTTAGGCTGATCATGACTGTAATCCACCATATAAACTCCGCACATTCATCGGAGTACGAATATAGCAGGCTTATATTATCGGAGTCCGCATCTCTTACCCATGCCGACTCGGCATTCCGACTGCATTCGGTTGATCTCTTGCTCTAGACTCATTCTTGAGCTCAGCACACACATCGACTCTTGCTATCGCTTTCAAGTCGAACGCCATCACCGGTGAGCATCTCAACCCAGACCTTATGGATTCCTAGCATCGAGCGAACTTTCCCAGTCTCGCAGTCAGCACAATCGATATGATCTCCGCGTGGAGCCAGTTCTTCGCATCCAGCTCCCCAAGTACCCGTCCGCCATCATCCTCATAGGCCACAGCCAGTTCTTTGCCTTTGTGCACATCATACCGGAAACCGGCGATATGGAGACTATGTGTCGCCGATGCAACAACCCACGCGATGATAAATTCCGTGTCTCCCGCACGGATGAGGTGTCTCGCGAGCCGCTTGGCACCGTCACCCTTCCCAAAGAGGAACGCGATGCTATCATCGCTCTTTGGAATGAAGTCGTTGACAGAGCGAAGAAGTTGTCCGAAGAAACTGTGGTCCACCCACGCAGGGACGATGGGAAACCCCAGGACGTCGCGCTGTTGGTACAGCAGATTCTGAAACCAGCAGCACTCGGTGCGATGAAGGCGCTCGATACGAAGGCGCAATCGCATGGCACCACAGAGACGGCGACTATTCCCCTCTACACCGTTCAGGTCAATCACTCCAAGCCCGATTGGATCACTTCTCGCGAGCCCAAGACCATTCGCTCTTGTGCTTGAGCATGCGTATACTCCCTATCCCACTTCGTTGGAATTTGGTACTGTCTGAGTTTTGGTTCTATATACATTCTCCTTCACTCTCACACATGTATGATCAGCTTCCTCTCGACCCCCTCTCTGCCCTTGGTTTCGGACACTGTCAGCGACTGTTGCCGTGGCGGAGTCGGTCTCCGGCCCACGGCACTCGGTGTTTCCACACTATCGTTCCATACGATCCCACACGATCGCCACTTGTCCGATCTTTGTCTACATCTCCGCATTCCCCAGTAGGAGATACTCATAAGGCTTGGTATTGGACAGGCATTCACATTTATCGGACTGTGTTGAGATCGCTACGCTAGGTGAGTAGCATTCACTTGCGCCGCATTACACCGCTCATATGCCCAACCAACAGGCGTTGTAGAGAATCACAGAGAATCTACTATAGGTATTCGACGGGGCAGAGCACCAGTCAGAAAAGATCCGTAAGCTTGTGGTTTGTCTAGCGACCTATCCGTCCGAGCAGGATTCAAACTTAATCCTGAGGCGGACATCTTTGTGGCTAGATCCGCGATCCGATTTTACACGGAGGTAACTATATCGTGACACGTAGTACGCATCCTGGGCAAGGTCGCTGCGGCGACAGCATGCACTCTTCGCTCCCGGCTAATGGAACGCTGGGAGGCGTTGCGCCGTGCATGTGCTGCGAGCAGAAACGGTCGACGGGCGGCCGTTTAGAATATTCGAGCAGTGTACGAGATGTGTTGGTGTCCAACC
Source organism: Trametes cubensis (assembly GCA_029747595.1). NCBI lineage: Eukaryota > Fungi > Basidiomycota > Agaricomycetes > Polyporales > Polyporaceae > Trametes > Trametes cubensis. The sequence goes on from JAPEVG010000457.1 coordinate 14,364, forward strand.
CGTAATCGGTCTGAGGCGGATCTCCTAGTGGTATATAACTAACAGCCGTTTGTCGCGATCGCCATCAATCGGCCATCTTCGACGGTGAGTAGACGATCTTCGATGTTGCCACAGTATCCTCGTGTCTCATGCCTCAACATACATAGGTTCACACCATCCAACCGTGCTACTAACACAGAAAGCGTCGGAAAATGGCGGACGACTCGAACTCGGCAATAGACTTCTATTCTTCCGTGTATGTTGACCTCAAATGCTTCTTCAGCCCATCGCACTCAATTAGACGATCTACGTGCATATTTGCAGGGCGATCAAGAACTATTGCGCCATCGGGGCTTCAGGTTCGCCATATTCTCAGGATACAATATGGTGTTCAGATGCGACACTGATATCTTCTGTCTGTCTATAGCAATGCTGTGGTTTGATTTCCTGACAACGATTGACATGGAATATCACCGCATCTGGGAACGGAAATTTACTGGAGCAACCCTGGTGTATGTCGGGATACGTTATGCCGCGGTAATCAGTCGCATATTTCTCGTATTAGAGCTTTTCTTGTGGAACATAAGCGACAAAGTGAAGCTTTCCCATACATGTGCATGGTGAAGTCATTGGTTACTAACACCCCTTGACATACAGGCGTGCGTATATTGACGCCTCCGAAACGTCTGGTCTGACTTATCATCCCTGTGTGTTAGATGTGGAGGTTTAATGCGTACAAGCGATGCGCTTAACCTCATAAACGACTTCGCGCTGTCTGGTACGCATTTTGCCTGTTTCACCGACAAGCTCGGATGTACCTCACCTGGATTGAATAGCATTCACTTGCCTGAGGGTGTATGGCATTTGGGGGAGGAACTGGGAACCCCTAGTCGCTGTTCTGCCTGTAGTCCTCTCGAAGCCAGCCTTGGAAATAGTGAGTACTTGCGTAGACGAAATAATGCTACATGACTGAGAGGGTATACGAAGTACGTGGGAACCATCTATAGCCCAGGCCAAGGTGGCCCTCAGTTCGGATGCCTCCCTGATTACAGCCTCTCGGTCGACATATTCCATATAATCGAAACGTATGTAGGACGCCGTTGCTTTCGTTCAAGCATAGCTCATCGAACACGTTGAATCCAGCGGTATGAGCCACTCAACGTGCCGTCCTCTACGAGCGTAGGTTGTTAACATACTCTGGCCCAGAATACTATGCCTTCAAGGCCATACCAATTGCGTCAGAAGCGATTATCATCATCTTGACCTGGATCAAGACTCTGGGAATTCTTCGCCTTGCTCGCCAAACTGGTATGCGTACTCCTCTCGCCGCTCTCCTCTTCCGCGATGGTGCGAGCAGCCGCTACTCAATCCAAGTCTCGTTTGACCTCATACATCGACAGGCACGGTCTATTTCCTGTGAGGTTTTCATGACAACAGATGATGTTGCAAGAGCTCTATTCATCACTTCGAGTTTAGATTCACATTGATGGCTCAGCTGCCCATCCTAGTCCCTACTCCGGTACGTTCTGAGCGGGGCTTCGCTTCGTTTGATCACTGACATTCTATTTTCTCATAGGATCAATATGTGCGTATAATGTAACGAACGTGAAACGATTTACTGATGGATAATTCTCTCAGGCTGCAATTTGGGCTATCTGGCAGGGTGTCGCCCCAGTGTGCGTGAACGATATGTCATCCATTCGGTAGCACAATCTCATCTTGCTCATCGACCATGCGCATTCGCAGATTCACCAATATCGCCGTCGCACGGCTTATACTCAACTTACGTGGGGTCTACTTCGCGGACAGTACGGGAGGCGAGGGAGAAACATCGCTCCACTTGTCATCGATGCGCTTCCGAGGGCTCAGCAGCGCGAACATTGTCGGCAACCTAGGCGCAACACTCATGCTCCCCTCCAATTCAGCTGAACTTACGGGCATTCCGTTCGACGCGCGCCGTCCTTCTGATAACGCGCGATCTCGCTCGGGTCCCGCTCAGCCAGACGAGATGTCTGCAAGCGAAGCTGTGGACATTAACGACGCGTGGGACTTGGAAGACGAGACTCCGGAGTACTGTGATGACCCATTCCTGAGGGGCATGCGAGAAGCCGTGACAGCGGACTCGACGGGTGAGATCATGATGCCACTCTCACACTGTTGACAGGAGGCCTCGTCACTACTCCGGACTCAGCAGGGCAACGACGAAGATTGAGAGTGGAGGCACGGTGTCACACAGTGAGACGGAAGTAGGAACTGTTCACATGCACCGATACTACTCGTAGAAGAGGCACAATGTGGACGATGCAGAGGCGAGTGAAGACTTGTTCAGAGTACGCGTCGCATCTCGACTGACACAGTGTTGCAAGGCCCAGCAGGCCGTTTTGGTAACTCGTCTGTCTGAGCGCTGTCCTGCTTCTATTCTTCAATTTGGCTAGGTCGGCGTGAGAAGCGATTCTTGGCCGAATTTTGATTGACTGTCTGGGACCCCGAGGATGATTCACATCGGACAATGCACGCCCCCTCGTCCGTGAGACTTTGTCAAGTCTGTTCAGGATCCTCATCGACTTCAGTGATCTCAAAGTACAAGTTTGATGCCTTCTCAGAGCTCGATTTGGGGACGTAGCGAGTAAGTGGGTCGCTGACATGTGTGTTACACGTTGCCGCCAGGTATACATAATTCGCATCAACGCCTGGCGCAGGCCCAGGATGCCCAAAGTATAATCCGTGAAGCTCTTCAACTGTCATGCAAGGCACGTCGTCTGCTCCACGCGGTAGAAGTTTTGAATTTCTTCTCGCCTTGCGGGAGCCACGGCTTCCGTATTTGTAAACACGTTGCAGAAAGCACATCGTATTCGCCGTTGCACCCTGACATCGCCGTTCTGTCATGGACAAGCGGGGTATGTGATTTCCCGCTCCGAGTTGCAACGCAACTGAGCGCAACTGGCGCTTCACTCTATGATGTACAACTTACCTACACGTCTTCAGCCCTCCCTAGCGTTCGGCCAAGGTACCCTCTACGCCGCCTCATCAAATTCAGGTCTATGTTGTGCAGAGATGCGCATTTGTGCGGCACTCATGACCACCGGCCCCCAAGAAGATCTGCCACAACCATCGAAGTTGTAGATCGTCGTCAACCTCGCGAGCCGCCGCTGACTTTGAAACGAGGGGCGAGATGCGTACCATTCAGCCATCATCAAGAAGTACGTAACCGGAATAGGTCTCGTCGGCTACGCTTCGCCTCGCGACGTTACGCGGAACAGCAACCGAGTAGCCGTTCCAAAGGCCGGACCTTTCCTGAACCTCGATCTGTGCCAGGAGGGAGATATCGAAAGCGACCTCGGCGCGCGAGCAAGCCTGTCGTCGTCAGGGCGCGCTGAGTGAGCCTGCTGCCTTATAGACCAACACGGCCGGTTGCTGTCAGTGGACGTCGTCAGGCCTTCGCGATTCTCCCCCCGCTAACTCCTGTGATTCCTTAGTTTCCCCAGTCGATACTGACGCTTCTGGAGTGTGCGTACCTGTCCGGTGCAAGTGCGAAGTCTACACTGGCGATCTATCACTCTCAGTGCCCTTTGGTGCTCGTCAGAGACGTCTGATGCAGGAACAGCATGACCCGTTTCAGGTTGGAGGCTCGATCACGCCCGCTAGTAAGTCATGTAACTTTGTGACGATCGCCGACGTTGAGGAGGAGGTATCGTGATCACAGAACTGAATGGTAGCATGATCATCACAAACTTGGTGACGGGAGCCGCTTGGTGAGTGTCAACCTGAGTACTCTCAGCACACATGCACTAAACCTGTCCTTAGTATGAGCTTCCTATCGGCATTTCACTGGGACTGGTCACTCCTGAAAGGCAAGGTCGGCTGCAGGCCTGGAGCCTTTGGACTGTATTTCGGCTGTCGCTACTTGGCGATCTTCTCCATGTTCTCTACGATCATGTTTCTTAACGCGTTCCCTGTATTTCCCCTCGACGTGAGTCCAGACTGGTTCAGTCAGCAAAGCATGTGGAAGAAACTCGCGATACTCATACATGAGGTGCATAGCCTCTCAGATACCTCGCTCAGGTAAGTGCACGACAAATGTAAATCGAATTCGGGCGGCTTCGTGCTGAGCGCCAAGTTTACACTAGGCAACTGCTGGAATAGCGCTAGGGCTTTCCTATTCCATCCTCCTGATCCGCATGTGAGTATGATAGCTCTCGGGTCTCACGACGAAGCAGTATTCATACGACATCCTTAGCGCCGCCATTTTCAGGAACATATGGGCCTCTGCCGTGCTGGACTTTCTAAAGATTATCTTCTGGGCCATTGTTTGGAAACGTAAGTGGTCACAGACGCAGTAGTATGAACGCACTGCCGATGGTCTTACTGCGGATACTTGTACAGAATTGGGCGATGTTCCATGGGTTCACAAACACCTGGGTACTCAACTCGCCATGTACGCGTACTGTGAGTTGAAGCAAAGGATGCTTATATTCCTCTGTATTCGCTGACTGAGGCCTGACCGGCAGGCGCTGTGGTGTCAATGTTCTCTTTTTCGATGATCATCGTGAATGTGGTGTACTTTCGCAAGGACGAGCATAACTTCCGTGCTCCAGCCCTCGCTCGTGCATTGTGGAAGAGCGATGCCTGCGAGTATGCACTACTGAGCGCTTCTGCGACAGTAGCAGCGGTAAGTCGGCTCCTCAAATCCAACTGGTGGCCGAACGATGAGATTTGACGTGATCCGTGCAGGTCGTCAGCTTCGTGGACTGGGATCCATCTGGTGAGCCACAACGTCCGTTGAGTTGACGCTATCGTTGGGAACCTGAAACAGAATGCGACCTTTGTCGTTTGCGATAGGTTTCTCTAACTTCGTAAGCACACACATTTCGAGGTCTCTTGGTCTGCTCCAATTGATCGCCGCCCTGATATCCAACAGACCGCCGCATATGTTGACTGTGCGTACGAAAGATATCATCCGTTTGTCAGCTACTGACCAGATAGCATTTAACTTCACCCATATAATAGTCAGTATCACGTACGTGTAGCTCATCGCCATTTATAGCATTTTCTCGGCCCTTAACGCCCGGTTTCTGGCACAGTACCTTCATGGCATGCCGTGTCTACCGTAACATGACCGTCCGCTTGGATAGATGCCCGTCCGAGTTCTGCATCTCCCTTCGCTGGTAAGTGGATCTACCTCGTCCAGAACCTGTACATAACTAATTGATCACCCCGCGGCTATAGTGCGAGAGTGCTGGGAAGATTCGCCGGCATGATACTCAGCGGCGGTGGCCACAGCAGCAGATCTAGCAGCCACCCGTCGGAAACGGACGGCCAGAGTGAGACTCGACCGAAGAAACATTGTGTAGAGCTGTCATTCGGCTCATGCCTCTCATACCTGTGGGAAAAGTCACCGAGAACATCGGGACGCAGCATCCACCCAGATGCCGAGACCAATGCGCCCGCTGGCCAACGAGATCCGGAAGCAGCAGCAGCCGCTGGCCCCGACAACATGCATCTGTCAACGTGAGTATCAAATAATCTGTACAGCGGCTATGTACATCGTTGGACTGACAGTATGCGGCCTGTCGTCGACGACGGGCAGGATCCATAGTGCTAGATCCTCTCATTCGCCTGGGAGCCTCCATGCCGTGGGCCAGCGTGCCCCGCGGAAATGCTTCCAGAACTCCCGATCGACGTATGCCAATACATCGCTCTACCAATCCCAAGAGGGGTAACGCTCCCTGCCCACCGATGAGCTCGAGTGTCCGCGCGAACGGTTCATGGAGGGTCTCTTGTTCTTCGTTATAAATCATAGTGCTACTGTTACCTGCGTATAGGCTGGTTCTGCCCCGTCGCAGTCTCCATCGCAAATATCTCTACATTCGCACCTTTGATATATGTTGCTATTAGTATACATCTCCCTGTTCTTTATGATCGCTGGCTATCCGATGCCTTTCTTGCCTGTTGCCTCAGCGACTGAAACTTACTGTATATCGCTACAGGTTTCGCTCTCCTTCTGTGGTATATCACGGTTTTTTTTTTCAGGTGTAGCGTATTGTACAGCTCGAAAGCATCCGTCGAATCCGAGTTCGAGATTGAGAGTTAAAGGTTGATGGATTGCATAGCAGCGTCTATATATGACGAGAAACCGAGCACGAGACCACACAGCAAGGAATCGTGAAACGTCATCAACAGACAAGTGAAAAGGAGCGTACGGGTATGCTGATGAGAGGACGCGACGATAGCCAATATGTACTCACTCTTCCCGGGGCGCTAGGGACACGCGCAACGGGAGCTGCGCGCCCTTCTCGACTTCGCCCTTGAGCGTCGGGACCATGACGATCGCCTGCGTCTTGCACACGCGCGCGACGTCCGGAGTGAGTTCGAACTGGAAGTTGGACACGAGCTCGGTCAAGAACGCCTGCACCTCGTAGATCCTACGGTCACGAGTCGGGGCGCGTCAGCACAACGTCAACACACACAGGGAAGAATCGATGGAGAGCGCTACTGCCGCGTTGGCCGGGCCTCGAGCTTCGCAGTCCAGGGACGCGACAGGGAAGGGGAACGAGAATCGGGAAAGTTTGCACTTACGCGAAGCGCCAGCCGATGCACGCGCGGACACCTCCCGCGAAGGTCAGCCTGCGATCAAAAGCCCAGTCAGCATACCCTGTACCATAGACATCGAGATTCATGAACCCGCGGCGATAGCGAGGGCATGGTTACGAATGTGTGATGTGGGAAACGCACAGGTTCGAATACACGCCCACCGCGGTGTTGCGTTTCGTCTTGGACGAGCCGAGCCAGCGGTCCGGGTTAAACAAATGCGCGTCGTCGCCCCAGACGTCTTTATTCCTATCGAATGCGAGCGAGAGGTGAGCGCAGCCGTTCCCGTCGCAGGTGACCCACACTCACCGGTTGTATGCGCACACCGACAGGATGAGCCTCAGCCCCGCGCGAATGGGTATCTCCGAGATCACCTTGCCCGAACGCGTCTGTATTGGCTTGGACAGCGGCAACACGTCATCGTGCAGCGACTGGCGGTACGTATGTGGTACGGCGGGGTAGAACCGGAGAATCTCCTTGAGCACGGCTTGTAGATAGGGCATCGACTCAAAGTCAGCGACGGTAAAGTCTGCGTCACCCCGCTCGCGGATCGTACGCTCCATCGCGTGCACCTCTGCGCGCAAGCGGCTCTGGATTTGTGGCTGCTTCGCGAGTTCCATGAGTGCCCAGCTGAGCGTGTTGGAGGTCGTTTCTTGCCCAGCGAGTAGAATAGTCCTGCAATGTAGGCCACCGTGATGAGTAAACAAGGCATGTTTCGAGTGAACTCGCCCGCTACTGACCGCATTTGTGAAACAATCTCCGGATGGCTGAGCCTCGTCGCCTCGTTCTCTGCCGCATTCGCTTTGACTGTCCGGGCCGCCGTCAAAAGTCTGCATCGACGATTGTATACATAGACTCACCAAGGATGCTCATAATGTCCCGGTTGCCTTTGCCCATGAGCAGAGCCTCAGTCTTCATGTCAAGAAGCTCATTCGCGACCTTGTGCGCCGCGGCGCGGTTGAAACGAGCCTTGTCCAGTCCCTTGCCCGGCAGGTTATCGTACAGGAAATTCTGCACGCACATCGGCACGTAGTGCGCGATATTCTGCATGAATATCTTTGCATTGGAAGGTGCGGAGAAGATGCTGGCACTGTCAAAGATATGTCAAACGGGGGCCAAGATTATCGCAACGATGATGCAAGAGCCCTTACACTAGATTCTTGTATGCTGCGCCTAGTTCGCTAGTCTTGTCGTCTAGCACGCCGAGCTTGTAATCGAACGCAGCTGGGAGAGCCACATGAGCATGGACAATCAGAACGTGGCCGATAGGGACGCGCTTACCTTCACCGATTGCTTCTAGCGTTGCCGGTGCGATGTAGTCGTGCACATTAAGCTTGATAGACTGTTCGGAGTGGCCCGCCAACAAGTCCTTCCATTTGAGGGTGACCTAGAACCCCCAGGCACGCACGGTCATTGATGCTCCTGACCAGTTCAAAATCAGCGAGGGGCGGCCGTACCTGCTCAGCGTAATGACGAAATACGGGAAGGAGCGCCTTGGATTCGGGCGTGCCGAATGCGGGCAGCATCACCTTGCGCTGCCGCTTATGTACATCACCTACTCGGAGATAGGGAATTACTCAGTACGCGAACATCCACGAAGAGAGCGCAACATACGCACCGTCCGCCCACGTCAAGCCAGTATCGCCTATGAGGCGAGACAAGACGCGCCGTTCGGGTTGTTTGGGGAAGTTGTATCCGGACGTTTGATATATGTACTGGAGGGTTTTGGGATCTGATATCCACAACATATCCTCCTGTGATGAACATGAGGACGAAAGCCAGAGCGAAATGCGAAGATGAACGTACACCGAAAGGCGCCTTGACGCGCACGATGTTGCCATATTCCTCTTGCCACTTGAAGTCGGTATCCCCAGCCTCTTCCTGGAAGAGCTCGGGGAGGTGTCCTACACGATTGGCGGAATCAGCGATCTGTCAGCTACGCTCGCCGCGCCACGCGAGTGACATGGAAGCGAGAAGGACGTACCGAGCCAGAATGACTTTGACTCAGGGCCAGGGATGTCCGATATAGATGGACGGGTCAGCAGGCGATAAATAGAGTAAAGGAGTGCAAGTCCGCCAAGGACGGCCGTCAGCAGCAGGGGCTCCATTGCGGGCTCCCGGGGAGTAACTGGATGATAAGAGGGCGGGCGCAGTGAGAACCCCACTGCGAACCCACGGCGGGGCTTCTTATAGCTGTGAGAGCGGCAGAATCATCTCGGCCTGGACGTCAGGCCTGTCATGACGCTCTCTGGCAGGACAACGCTAATCATGGGTACGGAGGGGTGGAAACCCCCGCGTAATCGAGGCCAGAGCCGCGCACGGGCGGGGTTTGCCATAAGCGAAACTAGGGCTGCGACGAACGGCACAGCAAAGTCAGCAGCCAGCCAAGGCGTGCTGTCTCGTGGGTTCATTAGCGGCCCTAGCAGGCGGGTCCGATCAAAGTCGTAATGACAGACTTGCTCACATCGGGTCTCCTTGACCAGGGGGAACACTAAGCGAGCCGTCCCTTGAGTTTTTCATCCGCAGATGGGAAGTATGTATCTGACGGAGTTTCCCCGACCGTGGCTTCCCCGCGTGGAGTCACACGAAGGAAGGAGTTGGCAAGTTTCGTGAGCTTCTCGAAGGAAACCCGTGGCAGTATGCGGCGGGGGGCTGGGAATTGACCGGAGTCGCAGACGCCACATGAACTGGGGTATGCCGTATTGGCATAGAACTCGCCGTGGTGGCGCGCAGCACGGCCGTAGAACTGCCCAATATTCCCAAGCGGGTTACGGCATGATACATTCGCTTGTGCAAATCTTTCGCCCTGAAAACGGTTGCGAAGGTCAGTGGGTCGATAACGTGAGCGACTAGGCGAGAATCGCACCTCACTGAATCTGCCACATGCAGTGATGCGTCGACCACACGATGCATGGTTGTCAATGATGATGATGGTACGAAGCCAAGAATTTGAATGCGAGCAGTGTCCGTGTCCGGGTGCTTACGATGATCGCCAGAGTCAAAAACACTGGCCAACGCCGGGATCGAACCGACGACCTTGGCGTTATTAGCACCACGCTCTAACCAACTGAGCTAGTCGGCCATGTAAAGGACGCAACAAGACAGAATTCAGACGATTGACGAGGTTGCAACTTAGTGAACACCTCGATGGACATTGTGCCTTTGGTTCAACGCCTCTACTCCGAACCGCCACTGCTACCCTCACTGATTATTGACAAATTGCAGACATTATACAACCACCATGGCTGTAGCGGGAAGACGTACTGTGTACATGAACGTTCCCGCAAACCGTCCTCCCAAGGATGAGAGCTTCGAGGTAAACCATCATCCCAGCCTTTCATCTCCGCCACCTCCCCATCCTAACCCACCAGGAACGGCGATACTTCGACTACCTCACATCCTACCGAGCGACCGGAAGACCACCATTACCTTGCCCTCCTACACCGACAGATGCTGCACAGCGCACCGCCCTCGGTCTTCCACCACTGTTTGAGCCATTTACGGAGCTGGAGAGCACGACAAGCTTGAATGGCGTAGGCAGCAGCAGTTCGGCCACTACCGCACCCATCCCCCCCGCCGACAACGGCCCAGCCCAACTTTCTCGCGCAAGCCTTCGTGCCGTCGAAGATACGGGACAATGGAACGGGTATGGATGCCTTCCTCCAGTCAATTGTGGGCCAGCCGGAGTACGCCAGGTTCTCTTTCGAGGTGAGTTGCAACTCGTCGTTTGCACGCGCGCCTTGGTTGAACGCGTATGATGCAACAGGAGCTGAGGGTAGAAGCCTACAAGGCTGGCAAGAAATATGCGGACGTACCGCAGCCGCCTCCGGGGCCGCGCCGTGAGCAAATCCTTATTCCGCATCACCCACTCTTAAAGCTTTGGACTGATGGTCATATAGCGCCTCTACAAATATCTCCCTTACTTCCAGCTCCGTCCGTATCGCAGGGTGTACCAGACAGCCTGCAAAGTATTAACGGCATGCCCCCGTATGACCAACATAGTTTCGAGGTACGCGCTCTATGTGAACGTAACATGCTCTCTCCGCGAACAGAGATTCATCACCATCCCAGGAGTTACGCCTAGCATTTACACGTGCTGGACGACCCTTCACTTCCTCCGAGATCAATGCACAAAAGACCACGTTACGACTGGGTGTATGATGCATCTGCAGCATTACTGGAATTTGACTTGGTTTAATTTATATACCCTGTACGCTACATCTGACGAACGTCCTCCCAAGTCACTGTATCAATATCGGTCATTTTCGTGATCTGGCCCATGACGCGGATCGCGAGTCCTTCCGCCAAATCCTAGGGCAATTTACAGCGGCTGCGCAATGCTCACTACGGCGGTAAGTCGTGCATATCGAGGATTCACTGGCGATGGATGTGGCTGTTATACACAGGGTATATGGATACAATCGACTAGTATACAACAGCGTGCTCCCGGCACGTCCGATGGTGGTAGCGATCCAGCGCGGACTCTACCGCGGCGCGATACTCGACAACCAGGACCACGAGCGGGCGACCTTCTCGATCCGCTCCGTCTCGTCTCCCGACACCTCGCCCTTCCACACGCTCTCCACGCTCTCCTCCTCGTCGATGCAGCGCAGGATGTCCTCCGCGGACTGCTCCGCGACGAACGCGAGGTAGCACCCGATGAGGCACATCGCGTCCGTCGGGCGGCCCTGGGGCGTGGTGACGAGGACGCGCACCGCGTTCTGCTCGGGGTGAGCAGCGACGTCCTTCGGGAGGCACTCGGCGATGAAGTCCCGCGCGGCGCGGAGCTGCGCGTCGCTCAACGCGAGCGACGCACGCCCGTTGTGGTTGCGCGCGGCTTCGGGGAGGGCGAGGCGCAGACGTTGCGCCTTCGCCTGTGCGTCCCAATGTCTGTCCGAGGACCCGGCGTCGTAGG
>JAPEVG010000458.1:0-25656 GCA_029747595.1 Trametes cubensis
CCCGCGCTCTCCTCTCCGACTCCCACCGTCGTCCCCCTCCGCCCCGTATCCGCCCCCANTCCANGCCANTTCTCGCGAGCGTCCAAGTCCCGCCTAATGCCCTCCGTCAACCCAAAGGAGCTATCGAGTGTTCCGCTCCCCGCCCCTGCCCCAGTTCCGTTCTCGTTTGAACCCCCCGCTATCGCGGACGTGACTGTGCCCTCCTTGGGCGCACTCACCCAGGCCACAGCTCCTCCCACAGCGCCTTCGCCAGCTGTCACGATGCCGATGAAGCGCAGGCGTGAGGTCATTAGTCCGGAATCGCCTGCGACGGCTGCTACGGCGGATGCTGCGGCCGCTGCTGTAGGCGGCGCAGGTACGAGTCGACGGCGCACACGCAGCTGGCGCGGAAACCCGGATCAACACAGTGCGTCATCACAGCAAGCAGGTGAAGCCATGGACATCGAAGAAGAAGGGCCTCAAAGGAAACGCATCGCCCGGCGGTAGAGTTGGCTAGGTTCGTGGGCGCCTGGGTTAGATGCTGGGTAGAGATGATGAAGGACGCGGGCGCGCGACGTTGTTGGTATAATCTTCTTCGTATGCAGCCATCCTTTCTTTCTTCTCTTTCATAGCACACCCGATCCACCAACTTTGCGCATGTTTCATGATAGGCGATGACTCCGAGTACTTAGCAGTATCCCCTCCTTCTGATCCACAGGTCACATTGAGCACATGATTGTATCCTATAGCCATATGTTTGTTGCGTAACGTTATGTTCGGCCGTGGCTACAATTGTATAACATGTTCATTGCATCCCCCACACTGATAGCCACAGCTGCGAGCATCGTGGCTTTCAGCGTCTATGTCTTTTGACCTCTCTTCAAACTTGAAGCTTGAAGCCTTCAGGTCCCCGACGTAGAATGGTGAGTACTTGTCATGTTCCATTCATCACCGGCATCTCACAAATACGGTTTCATTACAGGTGTGAAAGTCGAATGCTCTATTTGTACGCGCCTTCGGTATTGTACGCACGCGTTATCGCGAGCCTGATGCATCTGGCCTACCCCCAGCCTGCCTGGTTTTCGGGCTTGCTCTCTATCTTTGTACTGACGTGCAGTATCCTCGAGCTCTATATCCTTTCAACAATTTCCGGGAGCTCGGAGGCACAGTCAGAGCACGCCCTCCTCGCGATGCTCATTCTCGCCGGCCAGTCACGATGTACGGGCAAAGGTCCAGCCTCGCGCCTCGTGGGCGAATCTCCGTCCCCACCTGACGTCAAAGCGCTGCCTGCCCCCCTTGCAATTTCCCAGCCGCGACGGTTCCATCTGCGATACCGAGAAAACTTTGTACTCGCTCGAGCTCGATGTTATCTCCAACATCGCACCACTTGGCCTCGGAGAGACTCCTGGTTGTGTTCAGGGCGAAGCACGACATCGCCACTGCAGTCCAGCAATGCTTCAAGTCCTCTATGCTTCTAGCATCATATCCGCCCCGCGCGGTGCTTCGCCGGACCTTACCTGCAACCTAAAGCATCCCTAGAGCCTATTCAAACCCGCGCGCTCGGGCAAAGAGTCGACGACTCTCCAGAACATGCCATCGCCCACCCCGTCTGGCGTATGCACAGTTCATCTGCGGTAGCCGCCTTGGGACGATTGGGCGATATCTCGGGCTCGAGAGCCGCGCACCGCTTGTCTAGTCCTCGCGCGGCCCACGAGTCCCTGCCTCGATCGCTCCTCCGGTATATAAGCTGCACTTGGCTCGCGGCGTGGCTTGCCACCTCCCATCTACCACCGCGCTCCCGCTCTATCCTCTGCTGCCTGCTGCTTCGTCGTCCCAGCCTCCTTGCCAGTGAACATCGGAAATGGCGACCATCAACGGTGCCCGTGTTGGACTCTACGTCGTTCTCGTACGTCACCTTTTCCTCTTTCTACTTACAGCGCGCGCTCAATGTGTTTGCTCGCGATCTGTGCGACACCGCCACCCCCGCCGCCTACCCGTAGTGGCTCTTTTCAGCTGTCCTGCTCGGCCTGACGGGCACGCGCCTGCATTACACCCTCCGCCTGCCCCCAGGCGATCCGCTCAACCATGGGAAGAGCTTCTACGACCCTATTGTCGCCGAGCTCCTCGTCACCTCTGTGCTCGGCATGATCTGGTCCTCGTTCATGTGCGTATGCGTATACGTCACCGATCGTCCCCTGCTACGCATGCTCTTTCCACTCTGCCTCGCGCGGTCACTGCGCGAGCGCGAGCTTGGAGTACTTTGCCTCCTCGTGTCGCGCGCTGTGTGTGGAGAAAGCGAGGAGTGGCGCTATAACGTTGCGGGAATCTTCACTGTGCTAACTTGCCCACGCGCGTGTATGCGTCTCTGTATACGCAGAATCCATATCATCCATAGAAGCTACGACTATGGCCGCATCTCCACCTTCGTTGGTGAGCTCATTGGGCTTATGGGCCTCTTCGCGCTCTACCTCGTCGGTGCCGCTATCGCATCCGTACGTCCTCAGCCTCCGTCCACTCATACACCTTCCTGACCCAAAATCGCTACTCGCGGCTCGCCAACGGCCCCGCAACCCACAGACGTACTGGGGCAACCTATTCTGGTGCCATCAATACTGGCAATGCCGCGTGCTGACCGTGCTCGTCGCGTTCGCGTGGATGTGCTGGGTGATCGTCTTCATCCTCGTCTTCGTGAGCGTCATGTTCGCCGTTGCGAACGCGGCGTTCTTCCGGCCGCTCCACGCGCAGTACGACGCGCGCGACAGCTACTACAGTGCGTACCATCAGCCACCTCGTTCGAGTTTAAGTCGGATGTCGCTCACCGGCGGCCGGGGCCCGCGCATTTCTAGATCGCGAGCCCAAGAGGAGGCGTTGCGGGATCTTCTGAACGATGGTTTGTACTCTTCTAAGCTGCTCCCGTGGTGTACCATACATTCATGGCACTTCCGTGTCTGTTGTAATCCGTTTCGAGTCTCGAAGCTCTCATATGACCACTATTCGATTCCCATTGATACTACCAGTGTTGGGTTCACACCGGTAGTGAAAGTGAGTACAAGGTCTGAACGAGGCAGAGGAGTATAATTCTCTTACCGTAGATTGGTTGTCCGATTATTCAGTGGGGGCAAGGGCAAAGGCCATCCTCGATCCGTTTGCGGACCCGGCCCAGGCCCCGGCTCCGTCGGTGGTCGTGACCGACGCGAGCTCGACGACGTCGGTCGCGCCGAGTGCGCGGTCGAGCGCGTCGTCGATCGTTCGCAAGCCTGTCCCCGCGATGGACCCGACGCCTGCTGCGCCTGCGCCCGCGAGCGCGGACGTGAATCCGTTTGCAGACCTGCAGGGCCCACCTATGCTGCCGCCCGTGCAGAGGCTCTCTGTGCTGTCTGACCTTTCGGCGGGCGTTCAGGTCAGTGGATCTTGTCTACTAGTCGATGAGTGTTCGCGTTGCTGACTACTGTCGTCGTCTGCAGCCCGGGGAGGCGATGTGATCGTTTGCTGAAAGCTGAGCGTTGGATGGTTTGGCTTGAGGGGTGTTGTGTGCGTCCCGCAGACGATTGCTGTACTTGCCAAAGCAACTTCTGTACGTGTGCGCGTGAGCATGAGCCTTGAGGACTCTTTCTCCGGCGTCCGCTCATGTTAAGGACCAATCGAGTTTCACATCACGTGATCACTGATAATCGATGAACCACTTGTTCTTCACTACCACCATCTCGTGTCGTCGAGCATCCCACTCAGTCCTTCTCTAAGCAACTCAATACAGCCATGGATTCGGATCCAATGGAGATGGTTGGCGAGGACCAACTGCCAGACACCCAGACGCTTGCCAGTCTCAACAACGAGATTCATGGCGGGATCGAAGACCCCACGGAGATTCCAGACCCGATCAAAGCGTTGTACCTCTGCCAGGTCCTACGAGTGGTGCAGGCGCAATGCGGATTCATACCCCTGAAGACAGCAGCGGACATAGAATGGTGCCATGCTCACGTCTCCCAACTTGGTGACATGGTGCAGGAAGCCTACCAGAAGGCAGACTATAGCGCCTTGATGCGACTCAGTACGTCTCGAGCATGATGGACTGCACATTAACTCCTGACATGCTGAGCACGTATTTGCTATCGCACCAGAGTACATACGTGAACAGGCAGGACGTCCCAAGCCTCGTACACGCAATACCCAGCCGGTTATTCGCTCCGAACCGTCTCTAGATAGCGCCGCTAAGAGGGCCCTGCAGGGTGAGCATCGTACTTCTCACGACCTCAGCTTCGTTCATTGTAACTGACGCCCTTGCCCGTGAATAGAAGGTGCGCAAATGGCCCATTGCAGTTGCCCAACGTGACACTGACTGGTTCATTAGCGGTGATCCGGGGCTGGTCTGCGCCATTCATCGGTCAACATCATGTCGCTCTAGCCAGCAACATTCGGAACATGTACTACGGCACCAGCGCGCGCAGTGCATATATGGGCCACGCAGCTGTTATACAAAGCTCGGGGTCCGGCAAGTCACGCCTCGTCCACGAGGTTGCCAGGGAGATATTTACGATTCCGTTCAACATACGAGACCCCAAAGAACATATTAACAGTAAGCCTCATCACAACTTCTCACGCGCTCTGATACTTGTTCAACACATGTATGGTAGATGGCGCTTATCCTCCGACCGACACTGCGGTACATAACCTGCTCATGGAGTGGGCGTCCGAGTATAGTGGTCTCGCGCTCCAGTCCCGGTTTCATGGTTTCCTCCAGGTGGTATTCGAGGAGATCACGAAGGAATTGCGTGGCATGCTAGCCTCCCGCAGCGGCGATACAAAGCTTCCTCTTGAAGAATGGCGCGAATACCTGACTGCACGCCGAGGCGTGCTATACAGCAGGGTGGCAGCGTTGGCGGTTGGTAGTCTGCGTCACTTGACTATTGGACATCCATTGAATGCTTGCTCTCCAGAAAGCGAAGGACGGCGATATCAGTGCTGAAGAGCAGAAGGTAGGGATACTCTCGGCTGATCAATTCGCTCTCTATTCAACATAGACCCTAGAGTACAGCGGACAATCCTGCCGCGGACATACTGAAGCAGGCGCAGGATGCCTTGGAAACACTTGTCAAACTCGTTTGCACCTCTTCCGGCTGTTCGGCTGATGGGCCCACTATGGTTGGGGGATCTTCTGACTTCAAAGAAGCGCCACTTGCTACCTGCGACGAGTTACGTGCGGCTTTTCAACCCGGAACGATTCGGGGGGATCCCAAGGGTCGCCTCAAGATACTCCATATCCTCATGTACTTTGACGAGGCGCATGTGCTGGCAGAAGTACCGTCGAGACTCGCGAAGGCGCCGTCTTCGCCTCCGGAGCACAAAACAGCGCTTGATATCCTCGTCAGCGCGTTGGACGACTGTCGTGACTTGGGCCTGTTCACTCTCTTCATGTCGACGCAGTCGTCGCTCGAACATTTGGCGCCGTCTGCTATCCACGCCCGCTCCGCTCGTTACAGTGCGCTTGCCCCTAGCATGCATGCACCAATCACGGAAACCCCTTTCGATTGCTTTGGAGACAATCGACTTGTTCCATCGAAGTTACATTGCAAAGATGTATGTGAGACACCGTTCATGGCATGCTTTGGACGGCCAATGTGAGCCACTCTCTGTCTCATCGTGTCGTTCGTTCWTCGGCCATCTTGGCTTCGGGTTCGTTCGTTGGTTCGGTTCGGATCGGTTCTTCTTGAGGGGTCTTCCCTACAGGTTCTGGCGCGGCTTCGAATTCCTCCGGGTCTTCTTCAGGGGTTCTGTTCGTCGCGTTCTCGCTTTCGGGTTCACTCTCCTCGATTATCTCGGCTTGCGCGGGTCTGGGAGTAGTGAAGTCTACCGGGGAATATTGTTCTGGTTCGGTTCTTCTCGGTTCCGGGGTGGCCGCTGGTTCCTCCGGAAGTTCGTCTCCAAGCGATATGTCTCGGTACTGCTTTCGGTATTCCGGGTCGATGGCGAGGCACTGTTGCCAACTGAGTGCGACTTCGGTGAAGAGCCACTTATTGGTTTTCCAAAAGACTTGTTGTCCTCCGTAATAGACGAGCTTGGCGTCCTTGTCAACCGCGTATGTCTGCGGTGTCGATTCCGTGTTGCTTGGTTCTGGCCCGCCCTGTCTTGAGCGGTGCCGATCGGGTTCGTCTGGATCTGGGTAGATCGACGGGTTCTGGTGAGCTCGACCTAATGTTAAGACGAGCCTAGATCGGTCACAACGAGTGACGTCCTAGGGATCGGACCAAGAGGTCTCCAAGAGTTCGAGTCGAGTGGAGGTTCTGAGGAATAGGCAATAGATAACCAGGTCGAGCTGAGGATCCCGAGTGGATCCTCTGGTCTTATATACAGGAGGAGAGACATAGACACGTCRGCGCCACGTAGRCGCCACGTACCGTGAGAGTCCAGTATAGCTACGTAGAGTCAGGGCTGGGAATACAGATGATGTGGCGATGACGTGGCGGAAGGTGATAGGGTAGTAATACAACAGCCGTGTGAACCGGTGAGAAAGGRTGACGTGGCATGAGAAAGGATGACGTGGCATAATGGGGGCACGAGGAAGAGTGAAAAAGGAAACTACGTGACCGTGACGTACTGAGCGTTGTAACAATATCAGGAGATCCGCTGCAGCGTACGCACCGTCGTCGCCGGGGGAGGTTGAGTGCACTAGGCCTCAGGGCGTGCAGTGCTGCCACCAAGGATCCATAATATGTAGATGACGCTCTGCCACTCGGCACCAATCCAAGAAGACAAAACATAGAACTAGGTAGCCACACGCCTCAAGGCACATACAAACCGTTGCCATTCACTGGGGGATTAATCTATCCAGTAGAGATATGGCGCCTCACATCTACCAGGTTGGAAGGAGCATTGCGCAGCCGCTGGACCCTTTCGATTGACTAGTGGTGAGGATCTTGGCACGGATGGGAGGGCCTTACCTGATTTGCGTGAGACAATCTGCGTAGAAAAAGATTCAGAGAGCGGGTATCTGAAGGGGATGTCGGAGAGTAGTATGAAGCAGGAGCAAGCCAGGGTTGTGCGCCGTGAGGACGAAGCCCAGCTAAAAGAGACCGAGCTCCGAGTCAGAGCTTGACGCGTTGTCGCGTGTGTGACTAAACCACGTGAATCTGGTCACACGCGTCGCTCACTGTACGCGACGCCGACAGTCACAGTGCCCTGAGGCGGGTGCGGCACAGTCGTCACTTCAGGCTTCACTGCTCGTCTCTAACTTCGCCTTGTACTTAATCAGCAAACGTCTCAAAAACCGTCAACCTTCTTCCATGCGAAGATAAATGGAAAGCGGCGACACTGTAGTCCCTACGTCCGACCATGAAGAGCTCGAGGAATTAGCCGCAACAAATATCGAATATTGGAGATCAGCGACACGGGACATTGCCCGTAGACGGAACGATATCGTTGTGGCCGCAGACAATGGGACACCCTCAAGGCATGCAGTAGGGGCAGCGGCAAGGGAGGTAGGCCACCGGCCCCCACGTACTCCACCTAGTGTAGACAGACCGCGAAAGCGTAGAAAGGTGCGTCCTATCATGCAACCAATCCCACTGCTGCGTACTCATGTAGAACAGCTCGAAGAAGATCAACATGCATCGGCCGAGTCATTGCCCCTAGTATCATCGACGAACTTGCCACGACCTCTCTCCTCCCATGGGCCTGCCCAGTCTGCCCCGATCCTCCATATGCCATCACGCTCAAGCACGCCCTCGGATGTCTATCCCTTCAAGACTACACCTGCAGGCGAACCAACAAATGNNAYTTTTNCCCCCTCCCCTCTGACATGGTCCCCTCGACATTACATCGACAATACGCCCACACCTGACGCGCCGGATGAGGCTTCGAATGCGCCCTCTGCCAATGCCGAACGTACTGGATCACCATCGAGCCGTCCATTCAGCGAGCTCAAGAATACGCTT
The DNA here is from genome assembly GCA_029747595.1 of Trametes cubensis. Classification (NCBI taxonomy): domain Eukaryota; kingdom Fungi; phylum Basidiomycota; class Agaricomycetes; order Polyporales; family Polyporaceae; genus Trametes; species Trametes cubensis. The sequence continues at coordinate 7,908 of JAPEVG010000458.1, forward strand.
GTCCAGAAACCGAGCACAGAATCCCCTGCATCATCACCCGACCCGATCGCCCTGTTCACCCCTCCACGGCCACGGCCAGTATCACTGGGGATTTCTCAACTCAGAGTAGTGTCCCCCTTATCATCTCCACTCACACTAACGTCATCCCCTGCGAAGCGCCTCTCTAGGGAGCACACACCCTCTCCTGGACCTTCGCGTATACCTCAGCATCTTCAATCTCCAGTCCGTGTAACGGCAGAAGAAACGGCCCCTTTTCGCGAGAGCGCCCAAATCCAGCTCGTTACTGGATTATCCGAAGCCGCAAACCTGGCCGCGCAGTTCGCTGAGCATCATGACGGACGTTATTCTCTTCGCGCGCGGAAGGCTCGCCAGCTTAATCCGTACGAATATGACAAGCAGCTGTATAAACGTCAGATGCGCGCGAACCCTGAAGCGATTGTCAAGGTTGTCAGCCCACTTCGTCCGCGGCGGCGACACCGATCGACGAGTACTGGTGTAAGGGAGGTGGGAGGCTCCTCCGGAGCCGAAGACGAGTATGAAGCGGGGGAAGAAGACGAGGGCCTCGACGAAGATGCTCGATGGGAACGGAGGATGATGAAGGCCAAGGCGAGGGCTGCAAATCCACCGCAGTCGGACGATGAACCTCTTGGAGNCCCCCCGGGAGAAGCCTACACGATACCCTGCCGCGTTCGATGAGTCGCCGAGCGGAAGCAGCACTGAGGAGGAGGATGCCACGCTCGATGCACTCCAACGACAGAGGGAGCGAGAAAGAAGGCAGAAGGAGAAAGAGGAGAGGCTGAAAAAACGAAAGCCTCGACCTTTTCCTTTGCACAAGAAGGATTTGCAGCCTGTGACCTTGCATCCTCCAGATCAGGTATGGGCAATGATGCTTATTGTCCACCCTCTCCTTATCTCAACTTTGCAGGCAGAGGAATCACCGCCTCGTCCTCACCCTAAGCCTCGCCCACGGCCGCGTGGCGCCAGTCAACTTGTGCAGGGGCAAGTAGATGCGCACTCCGCCGAACGAGAAGTTAGGTCGTCTCAAGAACATAGGCAGCGCAGTATCACTTTCACCTCACCTACTCGTGGCTCACCTGGATCTGCACCTGCGCTGGCCGTTGACGACGTTTACACTGGGTGGGGCGACGACTTTGCGCAACCCGACAATCTTCTACAGCCTGTTAGCCCCGTGCCATTACCACCGACTCCTGTGGTTACAGATGAAGGCGCGAGCTCGGAAGCCCACGTCCCGCCTAGCTCAACGCCGCCCGATTTCATCGACATCAGTTCGGATTCTGATGATGCATTGGACCTCCCACTTCGCCGCCCGCCTCGTAGGCGTTCCCGCTCTCATACCAGCAACCCCGCTTTAGACTCATCTGCGGAATCGGAGTCAGGTTCCCAATTATCCTCGTCCTCCATCGACGAGACGGATCGCAAACGGATGAAGGTACTCCAGCGCATGATGCCCGCAGTCTTGATCAAGCGGCTTGAGCAGAAGGCTGCAAGACCACCTCCCCCACGTCACTCTGTCGATCGCGAACGCTCACGTGGGCGTGAAGATGGGAGCAGCGACGAGGAGGAGAGACCGCTGCGGCCAGGCGAAACTCGTCGCCGTATTCGGACGCAGTCAAACCGGAGTATTGAGATCAGAGGAGACTCAGAGAGCTCGGATATCAATATCGACGTCGACGCGAACGACCCACAGTCTCCGACAGCGGGGCTGGCTCCTCTATGGCCGGAAGAGGAGATCATGCCTATTGCGCATCGGCCCCGTCCACGCACCGGGACCAGCCATCGCACTGTCACAGCAGACATCTCGCTCTCCGAAGACTCTGCTGATAGTGTGCTGTCGGACAGCGCCGAGAGTATCAGCGATGACGAGGTGGGCAACGGCCGCGCACCGCGCAGGCCACGGCATGACGGGGAGGCTCGTGAAGGGGACCTTATCGACCGAATGCTGTCCCGAACGCGTGTTGTCTCTCGCAAGCGTCCTAAGAGGAAGAGGCGCACAGGCCATGGAGCCACAAGGCGTCAAGGAAACGGCCGGAGTCATAGAAGGCACGGTGCAGCCAGCGGTCATGGTTATNAGGGGACACGGTGCCGGCGCCGGTATTGGTGGCGGCGACGGAGGAGGANGGGGGACATGGCGGANGGGGGAGGACGTGGCGGAGGACTGCATTTCTCTACAGGGGGTGCAAAGCGATATGGCTCAGGGAGGCAAACGCTACTACCTTTCAAGAGACTCCCAACGCCGGAGCAGCCCCAGCAACGGGATGCTATGCCTGCAGGTACGACAACACTGAATTCTATCGGGTGCCCACTAATTCGGTCGTCTAGATCCCTCGTCGCCAACGAACGAGGTCCGTTTCGAACAGGAAGTGCCCCACAAGACGAAGCCGAAGCTGAAGAAGCACAAACCGCAGACTAAATTAACTGGCTTGTATGTCTTCGGATCTGGAGGTGCGCATATTGTCTCTGGGAGAGCGAACTCGGGACATGTCACCGTCGATCAGGAAGCAGAGGCAGCTTCGTACGCGCGAGATGCCCCAGCGCCACCAGGACGCACATCCAGGTCACATTCCAAGCGGTCGCGGGTATCCTCAGCGGTGGACCATCCTGTCACACTAGACGAATTTTGGGCTCTTGCCGGAGCTGAGGAGTCGGACGATTCCTTTGTGGTACCCGATGCGCCAGTACCCCAAGCAGCCTCATCGCAGCAAAGGAACATCTTGGAGCACTTGAACCGAGTAACGGTCGATCTAGACGTCCAACCCCTCCCCGCAGGGATCGCATTTCCAAACACGACATACCTAGGGCGTGGATGGTTATACGAACTCATCCATCTTCTTTCCGGGGACCAAGAGACCCCTTCCCCGCCCTCGTGCTCGATGTTCGACTGCTACCTCCACTATGATATGTCTGTGGGCGCATTCAGCACATGCTTGGAGAGCGTATACGACCAGCTACGCAACCTGATCTTTGGCGCATTGGTCCCTGCGAACTACGAGACCTGCAACAAGTGGCAAACGTTCCTCCATGCGATCTCACAGCATCTGTCTTGGCTACTTGCGAAGTCTGCTGGTGACGTCCATACCACGCTCGCTGCAGATACTGAGTCACTTGTCCAGAGACTGGCGAGTCTGATGGAGGAACCCGTCGAAGTCCTTCCTGACGACGAGAAGCCCAATCCACTCGTCGTCCAAGTTCTGTGGTTTCTAACGGAAGCGAGTTGCCGCCTTCTTTGCGATCGATGGCGGAGGATGGAGGAGATGGATCCGACTATCGTCTCCACATGCATCAAGGCTCTCATGTCGAAGCTATGGGACTTCACATTCGGTGATAGTGCTCTTCCACTCGATCTCAGTAGGGAAGGTCTTTTGAAGCCGTCAGAAGGCCAGCAAATCGCGGAACTATGGATTTGTCTCCTCGATTTGACTAGCAACCGAGCGTTTGAAGGACTCTTTTCGCCCTCCAGACAGTCCTTTTGGCTGTTATACCTGGAGGTTCTGCAGACGAGGGGCCTTCAGGCTCCCCAAACGGACCTCAGAGCGCGAGAAGCCATGTGGCGAAGCATCTTCACGCTTTGTGCTCTATCTCAGTTCTCCCTCCATGGCAACTCCACAATGGCGCCCCGCCTGAGTGCATCGTGGCAAACCATAGCTGCTGTTTTAGAGCGTGCTCCTCTCTCGGCGGACCCTGCTGTAGATGTCTCGCTGTCGAAGCGTGGCCTCCGGAAGCGCGACGAGTATGTACGCGTCCTCGTGTCACGATGTCTTTGGTTGAATCTCAAGTGGCATTGGCGCCTCGATGTCGACGACGCCTCGCTTGTATTCAACCGCCTCCTGGACGTGTTCAAGAGCCGGCGGTTCGCAAACCTTGCCGACGAACCCAGTGACTTTCCGAGTTTCCTCCGACATAGCAACCTCGCTCTGCTTCATGAAAGCAAGCGCAGTGATACCGCATTCACTCTCTTTCTCAAGCTAGTGGTCAGGGCCGCTGACGAGATGCGCAAACAGAATCCGCAGCTGGCGCAGGCCACGACCATTCCACCTCGGCTGAAGAAGATTTTATCCCTTGCGGTGCCCGTAGGCTCTGTACCATTCACGAAGACTACTCCCCCTTCTGCCCACGAACTGTCAATGCTTTACAACCGCTTCAGCGCCGTGGCCGTCGCGGTCTACCTGGAACCCACCGTGGCTAACCTCAAGTATCGTCTTGCGAATGCTCGAAGGTATGTTAACTTCAAGGACACGGACAACGAGACGCGTAGGGCGTGCATCCGCGGCGCCATGCATCTGGGTACACTCCTCCGACATCTTGATCTCCCGCTGGCGGACATCTTGGACTGGCTGGGCGAGATGACCAACACGCTCATTGACGAGTATCAAGCAAAGGAGCCAGGCAAGGGCGCTGCGGACTTTGCCCCCTTGGACAATGCTAGAAGATACATCGTAGTTTGCATCCAGCTCATCCTTGGATGCGTTCGACATATCCTTGAGACATCGTCAATGAATCCAGAGGAAAGCCGACACAAGTACCCCGATCCTGCTTTGCTTCAAGGACGTAAGTGTCCAGAGTAGTCAAGCAAAACGACGACCATTCTGACTGACAACGGCAGCATGGGTGACGCGAGTATTCTCTACGGCAACGACCCTCTCGTCAGTGTTGTCGACGGGAGACCAGATCCGTCGCTTGGTGCAGGCATTCCTTGATGCTCGATCCCTCGTCATCCCCAAGCCGCGTCGACCGCAGCCACGAGTAGTCGCAGAAGATAGCCAAGAAAGCCAGTACGACTACGACCAGTTCGATCTCGATCTTGATGATCCGGAGCTGCTTGCTGCCCTTGGCGAGAACCTCGGTGATCCTGAAGCCATACAGAACAAGGAAAAGGACAAGATTGTCTGCGAGGTTAGTAGTGTCCCGACATCGAGGGCAACGCTTCGGGATACTCACCTGCGTGCAGATCATCGACAAGCATATCTCGCCTGCTATCTACCGATTGGTGTGCAAGCACTTCAACGATCCGGTATACAAACAGACTGGCGAGCTCTCTTTCGAGGACGCCGATCGCTGGATCGACTGCTGGGTCGGATGTGCCAGCGTCGTCGTGCAGAACGGGAAGAAGGTACGTCTCTATCTACGAGCATTACGGGTACCAAGAGGAACCGATGCAAGCCCCACTAGGACTGGGACTTTTACCTCAGCTTCGGCCCACAATCCTGGGAGAAGATCATTGAGCCGGATTGGCGTCGTCGCGTCGGGCTCCGCTTCATGTACATGCTCCTCCAGCTCGACCCGCCTGCATACTTGGTGATTTCTATTCTCATACAGTCAGGATACTCAGACTCATCGTTCCTTTAGGCGTCTACCGACCTGTTCATCGAAGTCCTCTTCCAGTCTATGGCAACGCCGACCATCACGCTCGAACACGAGTACATGGCACTGCTCCTCTCTATCGACAGGCTGCACCATCCGCTCTTTCACGACCTCCCCATTGGTGCACCAGGCGATGACGGCGACTATCACCTGTCCAAGCACGAGTTCTCCGACAAGAGAATCGCGTTCTTACGAGGTGAGCTTTTAAAACTACGTGTATAAGCAGCCACCGCTGACGGTGTCTTCCTCGCTACAGTCATGTTCAAGAATCTGACGGATAGCCTTGTGAGCGAGTCAAATGGAGACCATTCTCTTATCGCCCGCAACCAAATCCACATCACCACTGTTAGCCGCTTCCTCGAGACCGTGCAAGACATCTATGACGTGCGTAAGCCTTTCTTCTCATAATCCCTTCCTTGCCGCGAGCACGCGTATGCTGAACGGCATGGCGAACATGACAGCGTTTACCCCCTGCCTCAGTGACGCACGCTGCGCATCGCGCGTTCTGCAAAGCCGTATTCACCCTTCTCTCAGAGTATCCTTCCCTTAGCAATCACGCGCGACTCGCGAAGCATATGAACTGGCTTCGTGGTATTTCGCAGTAGAAGATGATGATACACATTGGTCCGGACTAGTCGTAAACTGTAACCTAGATCGCACATTCAGCTCTCGCCGTTGTCATCGTTGTCGCATCTGTATGATACAGTCAATACATGCATGTCTCTAGTACTGTAGTACTAGTAGTGGCCCACGCCAACCCTCGGGCGCGCTTAAGGCCCTCAGGCTCGAGCGCCCAGCTTGTTTAAGTTCGAAACCGGCTGCTGTGCTGGCAGTTGTACGTACTCCACTTCGACCTGCTTGCCACAAACCAACACGGCCCAGTATGTGCTTCAATCGATATGAATGCGGGTACAATCCTATATACTAAGCATATATCTAGCTCTTGACGGACATCGCGGTTGACAACCCACTAGTATGCAGCAAGATGGTGGTGGTTTTCGCAATTGGGATGTCTGTCGCCTGATCTTGGCCTGTCTTCCGGAGAAGGATTTAGTACAAATGTCCTGCGTCTCTAAATCCATCACGGAACACGCGCTCAGAGAACGGCTCACGAGAACCATCCGGCTGGGCACGTTTGAGCGACTCTTGTCTTTCCACCGCTTCGTGTTCTCTGGCGATTCGGCGAGCCGGCTGGCCTGCGTACGGGCACTCATCTTGGCGTTACCTCCACACTTCATGACATCCCTAGAAGATTGTGCAGACGAGGTGGCTCAGCTACTCGTCGGTTGCAAGAGATTACGATATCTAGAACTACATTGGTACGACCTACTCACTCTGGAGGATCCCCGACTACCTAGCATAGTCGCGTCGCTCACGGAGCTTCGTGCCTTCGACGCTAGTGAACGGCCTCGACCCACGGGAATCTCACCAGAGTCGGAAGCCGCATATATCAACACGTTCACCACTTTGCAATCCACCTTGGACAGCTTGCGCTTACCGTGGATTTATGCGGAAGACGTCACCTTCTTCCATGATCTGGCTATATCCCAGCCATGTCTGAAGGAACTATGGTTTTCAATTCCTAAATTCCTTCCCCTGAACACGCCGTTTCGTTCGGTTTCTCGCCTTCATCTGACTCTCTTACGCGAATACCCCCGTATCCGTGATATCTACCGGGCGTTTCCCTCCGCGCGGGACATACGCATTGGCTGGATTCCTTCTATCAACCTGTTTCGTCTCACTGAAGCCGACACCGCCGCCCGCCACCTCGCAGAGGAAGATTGCCGCGACGGCAATGTCTGGCGCTCGCTCGACCTGCTGTCATCATCATTCCAATACCTCTGCATATTCGCATTGACGTGCCCCGTCCGCCGGCTGGTCCTGCGAGATCTCGAGTTTGGGCTGTGGTTCTGGAGCGATCAGGCCGTGGAGCTCCTTTCGCGCCTGCGTCCTAGACAACTGGATGTTGTTGTGGACTGTGGGACTCCAATGGACTTTCCCGTGCCCATCGACCCGAGGATGTTTGTCAACGACTCTGGCGCTTCCCCTTACAGGCTGGCCCATCTGTGTGCCAGGATGTGGTTCCATCCCGAGGGTGGGGTGCCAGACACGGATAATGTCACAGTGAGCGCCTTCTTGAGTTTCTTTTCAGTGTTACTCAACTCACTCTCGCTCACTGCCACGTTCTCTCCAGGACATGTTTCGAAAGGTGCTATCGGTGTCACAAGTCGAGCTCTTCCGTCTTGATCTGTACGACTCCGTCACTTTCATCAACGGACTCCCGCTGCAAACACAGGAGCCGGCCGATTATCACAGGAAGCTCGCAGAATGTATGGTCCACATAAACCTCTTCGCCGTGGTTCGCGCGCTCGTCGATTGTTGTCCGTCTCTGCGGATCGTGGTCATGAACCTGAGCGCCGAGCCCGACGAGAGGTACTGGCGCGTGGAGATGTTGGATGGACAGGCGGTTATCAAGGAAGTAGGGCGGTACACCGGAAGGCAGATGGTTGCAGAAGAGGAGGAACGATTGTTCAGCCTCAAGGAGTACTAGTTGAAAGCCGCATTGAGCGATACGGAGGAGACGGAGGAACCGGAGGAGGCATGAATTTCGTCTGACCCAGGCTCGCTGAAGTGTTCTCTCTAAGTCATTGGGGGTATACAACAATAGCCCGTACAGCAATACAAAGACCATAAACCGCAAGGCTCTAAAGCACTATTTTTCTATAGCAGTTCGCCTGCATTTCGCCGTCCTTCATATAGAAGCTTTTCCGCGGGGTTCGAAGGGCAAGAGGAACGCGAGGAGGCCTCCGAGGATGAAGCACGCGCCTGCGACGTATATAGGCACCGACGTCGTCAGGTTCGCGTATATCGCCACGATCGGCGCCTGTCCATAGCATCATCAGCGTCGCATCCGAGTCGTCAACAGTCCTCCAGGGTAGCAAAGGAGAGAGAAATACTCACAAGCGCACCGCAGATGTGGTTCGCCGCGGCGACGAGCGCAGAGCCCGTCCCGCGGTCCTTCGCGGGGAAGAGCTCGGGTGAGAGCGCGTAGAGGACGCCGTACATGATGTTGCTCGTCACGCTGTACCCGCAGTTCCAGCCAAGCAAAGCGTCGGACGTGCGAGCTGTCGTTGCTGCGAAGAGGAACACCCCTGTCAGCACTGTAGGGCGGGGTAGGGGAAGAGAGCGTTAGTAGGACGTAGGGGTCAATAGATGCCGTGCGAGACCTACCGGTCGATGTGGCGAGCGTGCCCTTACGCCCAAGGTAGGGTAGTTCGACCATCCAGCCTGCGATGAGCGCTCCAGGGAGGCCAACTACGCTCAGGATGACTTGCTGTGGTTGCATTGTTAGCAGGTTTAGGGTGCCAAGGGGAGATTGAGGAAGCTCACATTGCGGTAGGTGATGTACACCGAGCCGTCTCCGAAGTCCGCACCTCGGGTCGCCAGGCTGTCACATCGAAGTCAGCCCGCGTAGACAGTGGACATAGACGGAAGGGAAGGTCTTACAAGTATGGAATGAAGCCGTTGTACCTGAAGGACAAGTACAATCAGTCAGTGCCGGATGTAGCAGGGCGAGCAAAAACGAGTGCTTACAGAGGGAACGCGAGGCCGATCAGTGCTACAATGCGTCGTTAGTCAGTGGCGTACAACAACGCAAGATATACGCACCCCATATGACAATCAAGATAGTTGTGGAGAACGCTAGCTTGGGAGTCGCGAACAGGCCTTTCACGTGCACCCCGCTGAACGTCCTCAGCTTCCTCATCACGCTCGCTTTCACGCCCTTGCTGTCAGCCCCCTTGCCTGCTCCTCTCTTCTCTTTCTCTGTCTCTTCCACCTCACCCTGCCCGAGCTTCTCACACGCCCTCAACATCTCCAACGACAGACTCGAACTGCGCCCATTGAACTCCGCGACGCGATGCACCACCTCTACCGCCTCCGCATCACGCCCGCGGCCGACGAGGAAGCGCGGCGACTCGTGCAGGTGGAACGCGAAAAAGCGCAAGAAGAAGAGGAGCGTCATGAATCCGCCCATCGCGTACAGGAAGTAACGCCAGCCCGCGTTGGACGCGCGCGGGCACTCGGCGGGCGTCGCGGAGGTTGGGCAGGAGAAGGTGGCGATGAGCGGCCATGCGACCTGCGGAGTACAATGAGCGGTAAGCGCGGGATAGCACCCAGAGCGCGGAGGATAGGACGTACGAGGCTGCCGACGAGTTGGCCGATGGCCCACCATACAGACAGTACCGTCAGCAGATACTGGTGAGTTGGAGGAATAAACTCTGTAGGCAATCTCAGAGTCAACGACGGGTCTCAATCCCGTACAGAGCGAAAAGACTCACCTAGGAAGACCGCCGAGTCGACCGGCAAGTTCCCGCCCACCCCAACGCTCCACGCCGCGACGAGCGCGCAGAGCGCCGTCGCGTTCGGCGACGCGCCCGCGGCCATCGCGAACACGCCCGTGATAAAGAGCGTGAGGTTGAAAGCCCAGCGGCGGCCCCAGATGTCGGACGAGATGCCCCAGAAGACGCAGCCGGCGAGCGACCCAAGTGCCTGCGCGAACTTGAGCCATGCGCCTTGGTACCCGAACTCGGCAATCGTGGGCGGAAGGAGGAGGCCTGTCACTACCTGGCGGATTTAACGGGTGTCGGAAGCCATGGTGAGATGATACATCAAGACCTGAAACTCTGGGAAGGATGCATACCGGCCATAGATTATCTCTGCACATGGTTTCTAGACTTCAATACGTCCCAAACCCGATCTGAACCACTCACGAGAACCACCCGAAACCTGTGAGGACAAACAGATACCACTGTAGTCGAAGGTGAATATCAGCACACAATTGAACGTACAAACTGCAGCCGTGCAGCACGGCCACTCGGACGCACCTGATATTTTCCCATTCCAATCTCCTGGAATGCATCGCTGAGGATCTTCGCCTTCGCGGTGTATATAGGATCGACGGCGCTCTCGTCTTCAATGATGTCGTACAGCCCGCCTACGGGTGCAATCTTGGTATCGACGTCGGCCTTCTCCATACTAGACTTCTCGCGGTCATGTTCATTGTCCTGCCACTGTGACAGGGTGGCGGCGGTCGACATCGTAGGCAGAGAAATTGGAGGCGGAAAGCGAGAAGCGAGTCGGGGGGTCCATCAAGAGCATCTCGTGTGCTTAAGAGGGCCCAACGTGCCTCGCGAGCTGCGAACAAGAAGCCAGGTCGCTGTCAGGCCAAGGAAGGCTGAAGGAAATTGAATACCCTCGCCATCATCGGCGGGGTGGCACGCGGGCGTGTTGAAGCGCGTAAATGTCTGAGCAGGAAGACGAGTGTGCGAACGGACTCCGCAATCGCATGAGGGGGACGACCTCATCTGACGTGCTCTGGCGCTGCGAGCGCAGGAAGAACGTTACGGGACGAAGCCGTGGAGGTGCCCTCGTTCTTCTTTCTCGGCAAGGCCGTCATTTTGGCGAGTGGAACTTTTTGAGGCCAAAACCAATTTTCTGCCTGCATTCAAGTGGGCCATATGCTCCTTACAAATTGTCAGAGATTTCAGAGATCTAGGGCAAGTAGATGTAAGTAACGACATGGGAGGAGTGAACTTTCGAAGACGGTCACCGCGAGCAGGAAATTCTTGGTGGCACTTAGGTGGTGCTTGCGCTAAGCGCTCGTATGTACCCGATCAAAGTCAGATCTCGATCTGTGCTCACGCCAACCAGGACACCAATGACGACATGCCACGAGCTCGCATGCTCACCATGGTCCAATGTTGTACCGTACCTGTTGGTAGCTGTTGGTTCACTTCTTGCACTTTTGACACTCTGGTTGGATGGTACTACTGAGCCATGCGTGTGTTTGAGTGGGTCAATGCATAAGCAACGGAATATCTGATCGCAGAGCAATAGAGTCTACTAGAGTGTAAGCTCCTAGGGTCCTCGGGGAAGGCCAAGCAATCAACTCACATCAAAAGGAGAGACCTGCAAGTCACCCTATACAAAGTTCACTAACCCCATCGCCTTTCGGCCCTTTCCTCCATGCGAACTGCCTCAAACGTCCGGACCACCCTCTTCACGGTTCTCCAGCCTTTCCCATACTTGATCGGCTTCTGCCACCACTCACGACCTGTCCCATCCTCGAGCTCAGCGCCAGGCGGATCCCCGTTCATGAAGTGGTAATCATCGTCCGCCCAGAGAGTGCGAATGTCCGTGGACGGATCGATGCGGAACAGCCCGGTCAGGAAGGCCGCGACGGCGTCAGGATCCTCAACGGGGGAGTAGCCGAGGGAGAGCATCTTGAGACAAGGTCTCCGTCCTACTGACGACTCAAGAGCGCGTCCAGGCGGCATGATTGCGGTGTTGGCGTCGATGTCGAGGGCGATCTCGCCGAGGCCCGCGCAATGCTGCGCGAGGTAGAAGAGCCCAAGTAGAGTCGCCCGCGGCCTGCACCACACGCCCTTGGGGGGTCCCACGGTACAGTCGAATCCGCCGCCATCGACACCGGTACCACCGAGACGATACACTCCGAACTGGTCGTCCTGGCAGTTCTGATCAATCGTGCACTGTCGCTGGCTGGGATTGGGCTCGTGGTAGGGATTCCTCAAGAATTCCAATTTGGTGAGTTCTGGCCACGCCAAGGCCATCCGTCTAAGCAGCGTGTCGTCGATATCGTAAGGGCAACGGAGGAATACCACAAAACACTGCAGATGCGACATTACCAGCATCGGCTCAAGGGTCTCCGCACCAATGGGCGAAGGATGCATGTAGCAGCCAGAGGAGGTCGCGGCGGAACTAACAACGGACTTCGTCGCCGTGAGATGAAAGCTTCGCAAAGTGTGCTGAGCAGGGAGAGCAGCAACTGCGGCGAAGAACGGATGGAACTCGTCTCTTGGTATGTTTCCAACGGCATAGACTGACAGCTCTTCGAGTATAGGAAAGCCCACATAGGGCAAGAGATCCGTCAGCAGGGCGAGGGTCTTCACAACGACATTAAACTGGCGAAGGCGGGGAAAACTAAGCGAGGCGTCCGTCTGCGAGGGAGCCACTTGAAGTCTCCAGTCGGATGGCCAAGATGTGTCGTCAATCTCGATTCGTAGATCGCGCAGACACGGAAGTTGCGCACAGTGTGCAATGAACGCAGGGTTGGCGAGGTATTGGCCTCCTTCGAGAACAGTGTGGTAGTCGAGTGTCACGAGCTGCCGGAAGTCGAATATGGCAGCAAGGGTGGCAGATATCATAGCACTCGTAGACGGCTCCACGATGACATAGAACGACTGCATATGCGGAGAACGCTCGCGAAGCTTGGCCAGCATGTCGCAGAGGGTCCCCTCGTCCTCGGCAGGATTAGATTGGGTGTATAGTTCATCCAGTGAAAGACGACGGCGCCTCCTGCTCTCCTCGCCTCTTTGCTCTGAGCTGCTTACGAAGAAATGCTTCAAGGTCGAGCTGAACAGGATGTACAACCCACGGAAGACACTGAATGGTGTGAGCTCGCCGCGATCGTAGTGAAGGCGGCATAAGGAGGGGCAGAGCGGGGATGTAGCTAAGACCCGAGCAAGCGTCGTGTACACCATGGGTGCAGCGAGGAGAGTGCTCCGTACCGGTGACCTTGCGTAGTATTCAAAAGTACCGACAATCGCTTTGACGCGTTGAGCGTTGACGAGGAACCTCACAAGGTCAGCTTTGTTCACGTCGTCACGGGTAAACGTCTACGGTCACACGAAACGTTAGAAGCTACTTTCGCACTTGGGGTGAAAACGAAACATACGAATACGATCACCTCTTCGTAGAACTGAGCACCCATATTTCCCCCCGTGTCCAAGACGATGCGCTCTCTCTTGTACAACTCATCAGGGAGAGAGTAGAAGAGCACGGCAATATCAGGAACGGCGTGGTAGAGCACGTTGAGCGAGGACCCAGGAAAATCAACCAAGAACTCACATCCGGCGGGACCCCCATTTTGCCCGGATTCGGGGGTCGCGAATTGGTCTATTTTCGGGGATTTTCCTCTGACTAGCGGCCGGCTACGCCGGATTCGGGCTTTCAGGGCATGTAACCATGCGCTAAGCGCTCAACGAACGCCCGGTTTTCCGGGCCCACATTTGCTATTTTCCGGCGACTACAGCGAATTACAAGAGCAAAGGGCTTAACAAAGTGCTTATCTGAGTGTATTTTGTCAGTTGATGGTCTCAGGTCGTCGCCGGCCTGGCGGCCGGCGTCAGGCCTGTATTTCGGGGCCCCCTACACCCAACCTCTCGGCCTGAGGCTCAATTTCGGGATGTGGGATCGCGCGTTTTTGACCTCATTTTCGGGGATTGGCACCTAACTTTCCGGGCCCTTCGGGCCCATTTTCGGGGATTCCGGCACATGAGCTTTGGGCGGATTTTCCTGGGTCCTGTTGAGCGCGGGACCTGAAAGATATTTGCATGTCGCGGCGAGGGCGATCAGCGTCTTCCTTCCTATACTGGGATATTGATACGACTGCAAGTCGAGGATGGCATGGCCGATTTCTTGCCACACGTCAGGCGGTAGTCGTTCGACGAACGACATGGCGCGGGTTCTAACAAGGAGTTGTCGGTGCTGAGAACAACGCACGAAGAGGTACTATGTGGCGCCTCAGACAGGGCCGTAACAGCGAGAGGTCCGAGTTGAACATACTTAGTGAGCCTCGTGCAAAGCGCTATGCCTCCGAACATGCCGTAAGTTGAACACGCGATGAGCACACTATGTAGTAGCGGACCCGCTAGATTTGGACTGGCGTGTCTGAAGAGTGTCACTGTAAGACTGATCTGAACGCAAGTAAGTAGAGTGTAAGCAGCAGTAAAATCTAAAGTCGCTCGGTAAGTAATAATCATCAACTGGCCTCCAAAGGCGCCGATGCCAAACGAGACCAAATGCTATCAACCCGGCGTCTACGTCAGTTGAACTTGATCGCGACGTGACACTGACTGCCTGGCAGTGCCAGCAGTGGGGGATTCCACTACACTACGGAATACGGTCAGTGACCAGTCGTCTCCATCCGGCGAATTATAACCTGTTACTCTAGCTCATAGCAGACATCGAGTTATAAGAACTATAGCTAGGCCTAGGACAACCGTAAGAATCCTTAACATCCGCCATCGTAGTGGCCGACAGGCCGCGCCTCACCCGGGGCACCGTTGACGCTACATACGAGACCTCTGGAAGCTGGAGGCTGATACTATAAGCAGCCGGGTGAAAGCACCGTCTTTTATGGCGGCGGTGAAAAACATGATACTCGCAAATTCACTACTGGCTCTTCCAGTCGAGCTTTTGAACGCCATCGGACAAGTGACCCAGAGTGGTGACTTACCCTCACTCCTGCTTTCCAACAAGGTTATAAACCATGCCCTCANCCCCCCTGCTCTATGCCTCCATCACCCTCACTCGCGCCTCAGCCGCAACGAAATGTGCCGATACTCTCGCTCAGGATCCAGCTCATCACTACAGCGGGCGCGATCTCGCATCGCTTGTTCGCATATTCATCGTCCAATTCCATAATAGCATCAACGAAGAGGCGAGGGCCCTACTCGCACGCTCGTCCGCTCGCGCGCATGTCCCGCCTGAAGCACTGTGTGTTCGACGCCACGGACGTGGGGACCCCCAAGGTCTGCATGGCGCTCGCGCGCGCTACCGCACGCACTCTGCGCACCATTGTGTTCTTCCCCGTGAAGGAGGGGCGGTGGCCGGACGACAGCGACCCGAGCGTGTTCGACGACTTCCATCCAGATTTCCCCGAGCTCACGTCCGTCACGCTCGTCTTGTACGACTCCCTCCCGCCGACGTGGTTCGCGTTCTTCCAGCATCTGCTCACCTCGCGCTCCGAGCACATACGTGATCTCTCAATCTGCGACTACTATCTGCTCACGCTGAAAACTCTGTTCCCCAACCCTGGGGCGTGGTCTGCGCTGAAGGAGCTGACGATCACGATGGAAAAAACAGGCATATCTCTCGTTGACCTTCCGCACGCACCCAGCCTCCGGAAACTCACGCTCGACACCGGGGTTACGACCGAGATACCGGACAGCATCCCGGAGCACCTCTTCCCGAACCTGGCTTACCTCGCATGCCCATACCAGCTCCTGCCCCTCTTCCTTCCCGCGAACGCTCGGAAACAACGCCCGATCCGGACTGTTCGCCTCAACCGCGCGTACTTCGACCCTAATGGCGAAGCGAAGGACTCGTTCACTCCGGCGCATATACCCGATTGGGACGATGTACGGGTCGCGTTGGCCTCTCTCCCGCGCTCGGCGGGTCCGGTCGTGAACCTCGCCTTCTACTGCGAGTGGTTCGATGCAGAAACGTTTCCGAGCGAAATCGTGGACAACGTGAAGACGCTTGAGCAGCTGGTCATCGTGCTGCACTACGACCCCGAGGATGTGAGTGATCACTAAGACGTCCTCTTGCCAGCGAGGCCCGGATAGTAGATCCCCCTACTAACATAAGAGTCATTCGGCAGGCCGAACATCTCTTGCACTTTGGAGAGCGGCTGTTTGCGCACATGCCGAGGCTGCATTCGTTCTACCTGTCGGATGCGCCCATCAAGGCCGGAGATGTCATGTGCACGTTTGACTTCGCTCTTCGCAATAGCAGAGAAGAGCGATGGCTAACGGAGTGGGCAAGGCATACGAGTGCGCTCACTGAAGTCGCGCTGACTACAGAGCGCGGATGGAGAAGGCTCGAGGATGGCTGGACCATAGGCTGGTACTTCTAGGATCTGGAGGAGTAAGGCGGTGAGGAAGCGCATATTTTGAGCAAGAGGAATACCGGTACTAGTTATCTATGTCAAAGCCAATCCTGGGATGAAGTAGCCGTTTGGTCGTAAAGCCGCGCGTGCAATCAGCACGGAACAACATAACGCTCTATAGGCAGGAGGAGGAGGTACAATGCTGTACAACAACACCCATACTCACTAAGCCCACCGCCGCTGGATATCTCATGAAACGGAGAAGGATGCACTGCATGCACACATCCAAGCTTCAGGCTCATATCGACGCCTTCCCTCTCGGCTCGAACGGGAGCAAGAGCGCGATGAAGCCGGATACGATGAACAGCGCGCCCGACACCCAGATGGGTACCGAGGTCGACAGGTCCGCGTACAGCGCGATGATTGGGGCCTGTCATAGAGCGAGCGGTCAGCGAGCATTTCAGTGTTGTCCTTTGAAACACCAGGGTTCAGAGGGTACCCAGACCGTGCCTTCAGAGGGAGAGGGATAGACGGAGAGGGTGAGAGGAATGGACTGAATGGACTGACCATGATGCCGAAGACGCGGTTCGCCGACGCGACGATCGCGTTCCCCGTCCCGCGGTCCTTGGTCGGGAAGAGCTCGGGCGAGACGGCGTAGAGCACGCCGTACATGACGTTGCTCGTGAACGTGAAGCCGCAGTTCCAGCCGAGCAGCGCGTCCGACGTGCGCGCCGTCGTGCTCGCGAACAGGAACACCCCCGTGATGACTTTTGCATTGGTTCAAAGTTCAAACAGATATGTGGGGCGAGATCAGTGTCGTTGTACTGCTGTAGGGGGAGATGGGGAAAGAGGGAGGAGGGGAACGTACTGGTGGAGATTGCAAGAGTGCCTTTACGTCCGAGATAGGGCATCTCAACCATCCAGCCCGCGAGGAGAGCCCCGGGGACGCCGATGACGCTCAGGATGACTTGCTGCAATTCGGACATACCGGTCAGTCGAGAATTCGCAATATTGAGGCGTAGGGAGAAGGGACGGACGTTACGATAGGTGATATAGACAGAACCGTCGCCGAAGTCTGCCCCGCGAGTGGCGAGGCTGCGATGGGTGGCCCGCCAAAGTAAGAATGGAGGGGAGACGTGCGAGAAGGCGGAGTAGCTTACAAGTAGGTCACGAAGCCATTATACCTGCAAGATGGTCAGCCCCTGAATGCTGCGACGATACGAAACAAAGCCAGGTAACACTTACAAAGGGAACGCGAGCCCGATGAACGCTATGCAACGCCCGCAGTCAGCACATTCAAGTCGTTTCGCATAGACGAGAAGGAGACGTACCCCACACGATGATGAGCAGCGTCGTCGAGTACGCCAGCTTCTTCGTAGCAAAGAGGCCCTTAACATGGCTCCCCGAAAATACCCTCACCTTCCTCACCACCGCCGCCCACGCGCTCGTCTCCATCGCCCTCCACCTCCCCTCTTCCTCTCCTTCGCCAAGTTCTCCCCCCTCCTCATCCCCACCCTCACTCGGGCCCTTCACCCCACCCCCAAACCTCCTCTCCACATCCCTCAGCATCTCCAGCGTCAACCCCGACTCGACGCCATTATACTGCGCGACGCGGTGCACGACCGCGACGGCGTCCGCGTCGCGCCCGCGGCCCATCAGGTACTTGGGCGACTCGTA
>JAPEVG010000459.1:0-25611 GCA_029747595.1 Trametes cubensis
CAATGTACAAACCCGACCAGGCTGTCCCTCCGGTCCGAGGATGTAGACGCGCAGAACTCAGATCAAGGCGGACCCGGCGCTGCAAAGAGCGGCCAANCCCCACGAGGCGCCCTCCAGGGCCGAGCATCTCGAGCTCGCGCTGTCGAGGGCGCGCGTAGTCGAGATTCCGATCTGAGCGGCGGGAAGCCCGTCTAGGGAAGTCTATCAATTCGCGCTCATGGGGCTGAGCGAATGACTTGGCGGCCGCAGGGTCGAGTAGTCAGCGAGCGCCCACTCTGTATCTGATACGCAACAAGTTTCNTTTCGCGCAATGGTGAGTAATGTCCGAACGAAATATGGCGGTGGGGTAGAATGGTGCTTACCTCGGGTGTCGTTGTTCAGAGCTGCTGTCAAAAGTCTATCTGCGGTAGCCGAAGCGTACGCTTGCTCGACGTGAATGGGGTCTAGTCGAAGGCCCGACGCTAGTGCTGCGTTATGCCCGGAGCCTAGTCTGTGTGCGGGACGCTCGCGCGCAACACTTGTTCCGGCCGGCGAGGGCGATGAGCATAAGCTCAACGCAAGTCGTCGCAGCCACTGCGTCGCGTGCCGCCGTCTGCATAACCGAAGCACAAGATGCTATGTCGCCAAGCGCGCCGTCATAGAGGCGAGTTGTCGACGGACGCGAACAGGAGGTAGCGAAGGGTTTCCGAGGTGATCCGTGTGCGACGGAAACGGCAGTGACAGTATATGCCAGAGTTCGCATGACCAGCGCACCGGGTTGGTTCGAAGGTTACGTCGAGTTTGGGAGCTGAAGGCGTAGACATGTCGGCGAGCCCGGAGAAGTAGGAGGAGGTAGCTCGGTTGGTGGTATTGAAGGCGCTGTACGGGGTAGTTGGTCAACGTGGACATGAAGTCATTGTGTGTTCCGCATAGAGACGGCCCACAAATGTGACGATAGGCTACATGACGGAGGATATCGATGGAGATGCTTGGATATAACGGGGCGAGCTTCAATGAAATGAGGATGAGTGTGATGTCGACACTCGACGGGTATCGTGAATTCCATGCAGACAGTGCGAAGAATCTATCGATGTGCTCGTTGCAGACAGGTCAGTCATCGTGTACACGACAGGTAATGAGATAATGAGATAGATACAACAGACGATACGAGATCCACTTCGCAAAGCATTACGACGACAGCGTGAACATGATAGTATGAATACAACTGTGGATGAGCAAACAGATACGAATAAGTTAGACCGTTATGAATACAAGGTAATGCACAGTCCCGGAGAGAAAGTCGCACCGTATGTACTAGAGCGAGCAGGGTTCGTGTCTCGAACACATGCTCCGCAATAATGAGGCTTCCTCCTAGCACCTAGGCCAAGCCGAATGTCCTTTCATAGTCCCATACGCTCCGCCAACGTCCGATCCGCGCCGTTACCATGATCGTTGCTGACGCTGCTACTGCTGTTGTTGTTACCATTGCTGTTGCCGTTTGTCCTTCGTCCACCTCTGCGGCCACCACCTCCGCCTCCAGAGCCACCGCCGCCATTGCCGCTACCACCACCACCANCCCCCATTACCATTTCGACGCGAAGATCTGTCCTGGTCACGATCACGTTCGCGCTCTCGGTCCCGTTCTCTGTCGCGGTTCCTGGCGCGGTCACTCTGCCGTTCCTTATCCCGCTCACGATCGCGTTCACGGTCCCGCTCTCTGTCATGGTGAGGCGGCCGGTCGCGTTCACGTACAGGGGATCGGAGCCGTGAACGGTTATCATCGTCGATTTCCATCTTCACGCCATCGTTGGGCTTCTTATCCACGGAAGCGCGCGAGTCCCGGGACATGCTCCGAGGAAGGCCCCGAGGAGTAGCGTTTGCTGCGGAAAGGTGCGGTTTAGGAGGGATCGGTAGGGAGGAGTTGGATGCAGTGGGTGATATCYTGGGGCTCTGATAGCCGCGGCTTTTTGTGGGCGCGCGGCCCCGTTGGTGGCAGCTTTCCTGACCCATTTGTGCTCATGGAGAGGTGTGGGGGTGGTTGGTGTCCCCGAGGCGCCGGCGTTGGATGGTGCATTGGGTGCGAAGGGAGAGGTTGACGCCCGTGTGCTTGGAGTAACGCGTCCTGCGACTTCTCTAGCTCAGCACTACCGGGAGCAAGTCAGCTATGTGACGTGCTTCGGCAATTATTGCACTTACGAGAGAGAAGCGATAACTTGATGGGATTCTGAGACGGCCAGGATAATCAACTTGTGTACTTGGGAGATGCACGCGCCTAACGCACCTCTGAGCGCTCCCTCCAGCCTCTGGACGACTCGTCTGAGCGCACGAACGTCTTCCTTTAATCGACCAGTCTCTCCCGTCTTCAACAGTTCGTAAAGCTCATCATTCTCTTCCTGGAGAATCTTCGCCCTTTGCACTAGGGCGGTAGTGACTGTGCTAGAGCCAGATGTGGCGGAAGGCGGACGTTGGTTGAGATGGGGTAGGAGTAAGGACATGAGTGCTGGCGGTATAGTTATCGGTTCAGTGGTAGAGGAAGGTGGTTGCTTCGCAACAAGCTGTCGTAAATGAGCGACTTCATCCTAAGACGCGTTCAGGATCCACATTCAGCGGGCGCGCTATCTACCGCAGTGAGACTGTACGCACGGTGAGTTCTACGACTTGCGCGTCGCGCTGTCGCAGCAGCGTCTCCAGCTCCAATTCTCGTGGTGTTGGTAGGTCCATGGCGGAAAGAGACGAAGGCGGCGCGTCCTTGGCTGGGAGGACGGGGGCTGAGTGTGAGACTAGGTCACGGTGAGCGCGAGACCCGAGAGTGGGAGAGCGAATCGACTCCGCCTCGAACTGCCCCGCGAATATCGCCCACGTGGCTCTCGCGTGAGCCAGTGTCACGAATAGCATCGTCCCTCCGGATCCTCAATTGGAAGCAAGAAGTTCAAGGTGCTGCAGCCTGCAGCACACTCAACAAAGCTCAACAACCGTCGTGAGATCATGTAGTCATGTACAGACGTATGGTGAGTTACGCAAAATTTGTCATGAGATATGGCCCCGTAGCTAACAGACAAGGCATCCAATTGACACAAGCGCACATTTATTGTCAATGATTGTACCTATCTCGAATCTTACGAGCTTCTGCCTATGGTCGTGACGCGAGTTGACAAGGGTGTCATGGACAGACACTTAGAAGCCGAGTGAGGCACATATTTCGCAAGGCTGCGATCCAACGAATGCACTCTCAAACTACTACTACCGGAGCGCCCTTCTAACCGTTGCTTGGCAATGCAGGGCAGCCGTACAAACGTCTCCTCAATCCGCTGGTCGCTCACGCAACAGCGATAGGGCGTAGAATGCGAAGGCCCTGTAGACTGTAGCAGACTGTGTAAAGTCGAAGGACGAATGCTGGTGTGCCAGTGGCCATTACGTCACTCACGTGAGGGCTGGTATACTCTGATAGACGCCGGTAGTAAGTGGTGCTGTTCATGAGTCATGACAGTTGCCTTCAGACGCGTGTCCTGCACTTCTTCCGGTAGAATTGCAGTCTCACGGGCGCCAATTTGCAGTCCCTGCGCCGAATCGGGCAATAGATCACATGCGGTAGACAAGGACCCCAGACTCTCTGTCGCGCGACCATCACTGCTAAGCGCGCGACCATCAGCAAAGTAGCAACATGATCTCCATACCGCTATAGAGCTCTGCAGCAATAGTAGCCATATACATCACCGGCCGAACACGGCTTAGCGCTGTAGCCAGCCCATGGGGTCTAGTAGCACTGAGCCGAGTACTGACGCACATCGTCGGACTCTGCATATGCACGCACGGTGTTATGCAAGGTGCTGCAGAAGCTCGGCAATTGAACGTGAGCATCATATAGGACGTTTTGCGGTGATCTACAACCCGCTACAGAACTCTAGGGCAAGTCATGCACATCCCGGCAGTTCATTGTAGGCACCACCCTCGCATGCTGCTAATGACTTATTATATTTGTCATCACGAGTTTTGAGTAAAGTATGAAACTGATAATATTGCGTGAAGGGATCTAATAATACATTAATCGTGTTCGAATCGGGTCTCGGGGTCAGTATATACTCAGTCCGGAATCGCGTGAGTCTCGCGCTTGCGCTTAGGTGAATACAGGCGTCCTCCGGTGAGTTTTTGGAACGAGCGCCCGACCGCGGAGAGGGCGCCTTTGTATGCCATTGGTCGAACCCGGAGCGCTACCCTATATATGCATCAGTAGGTAGCGGTGGAACGAAATATTGAGTAGTGAGCAATAGGGAGGGAAGGTGGGAGATCTTATCCATCAGGAAAATTCCCCCGAGTAAATGAGTGATAATGGGCAATAATTTTCATTAATCTTCCGGATTAGCGGATTAACACTAAATACTTGAGTCCCCTGCTAATTAGCAGTGAAATTTCCCTTGAAAAGATGACATTAGCGGTGAAGTCTCCGGCTTTTCCTTGCAAGCCTACTAGTCACGCCGTTGTTGCTCGTAAAGCACTCCATATATTTAAAGAAGTACAGTACAATACACCAATACAGTAACTAACAAGTGCTCGCCGCACCGGATCACCCAACCCTGACGTCCAATGGCTGCTCACTCATACATAGCCATTGTCTGCGAGCAGTCGCTGGAGGAAAAAGTCAGTTGAGCATTAGCGTAGTGCACGTGCAAAGTTGGACGGACTCACCTCAAATGTACTGTAACAGCAAACCGCCGTGTTCCCCTATTGTCTCGAAGATGGAGGAAGGGGAGAGCGGAGGACAATAGGAATAGGAGAAGAGGGAGGACGTACCGGTCAACCGAGGTCACTGCTCATGATGTTGCTTATACGGCTAATCATTGTAGTAGTTGCGTGCTTACAGATGGTTCAAAGCGAGGTAATGTCAAGATGCAAGTTAGCTTACCGAAGTTGTGGCCAAGAAGCGGTCGAACACATTGGAGACTTACCCGACAGAATTTGTCCGGATATACGTACCTTGACAGTTATGTGCCGGCTAGTGAAAGGTGAGCTGTATATATACAGTTGGAGCGAAGCGTTGAGCAAGAAAGCGGTAGCGAGGATGGGATCAAGCTGTAGACGCGAGCCCAGGAGTGCAGTGGTGGTGGTTAATGGACAAGTTACGCACGCCGCGTAAGCGCGTCTGTGTGATGCGGATATATCCGAGTGGGCACGTGAACGGGCGCTTATATGAGACGTGGGCGCACAGCTCTAACTCGGTGCTCACAGACCGTACACAAACATTGATATATATGCGTATTCAGCCTCAGAATTACTGTCTTGATACACCATATAGAAGACATCCATCTCTGCAATGTTTTCCGTACATTTTTTTAAGGTGTTTTCAGGAGTAGCGACAATTAGTAGCGATGAGTAGGCTAGTAGCATCTGAGCGCTCTTTTAGCGCTTATTTGCTCGGGGGGATTTTCCTGATGCAGGCACGCGCTTTTGCTTTGGCCATGGCATTGACGAGGAAAAAAGCGCCTTGTCAGTGGTACTGAGCATCGCGCGTGGACAGCAGCTCGTGTTACGAATGTACGATAGGCGTCTTACGAACTGTACGATTTGGTATGGGCTATACTTCCGTCTCTGTACTATACGAATATGGCGGACTCTAGGATTCTAGCTACGGTTCTTAAAGACAGGAATGGTCTCGTATTATCTAGGACTCTCTAGGACTTTCTATGCACAGTACTTCTGCACAGTGCACAGTCGCTTCTGCGCAGTGCACAGGCGCTTCTGCACAGTACACAGCGGCACTGCCACAGTGTTACTAGGTTCGACTAGCGCTGACTACTACGTACCAGAAAGTCCATGTATACGCTAGAACATTCCGTCTACAGGCCTGCATACATGTATATAAGAGGCGACGCCATAGAGCGACCCTCAGCTTTCAGTCTCTTTGCGAAATACGACTTTGGTTGCTCGTTAACTCGCTTTCAACTGCAAATACTACTACGCGCTTATCTTCGACAAGCTAGGGCTAGTAGCTGAATAGATACAAGCTCTCTATTCATTGACGTCTTAAGGCTTGATAGTTTAAGAGTCACGCTCGAAAGCGTAACATTAGACTGAAAGCTTTAACCCTCCACTTGTTAAAAGTGCAGAGGCCTACGTCGGAAGACAACGACTACGAAACGCATCAGAACTCTCTCTTGCTCATAACGTACAGAGAGACGATAGTCAATACGGAGGGAACTACACAACCCCCATTGCGACAATCACCCAGGGTACTAGGCGGAAGGAACAAAACACTGCCGAGCTTACCACCACTCGCGATCCCGGAGAATCTAGTTGCTCTCCCAAGTTCGCCAAGAGGATCCCCATTCCCCTTGATAAGAGGTTTTAGCTCGACAATCCCTTACGTAGAAAGTACCGGTTCGACATCATCGGGTCGGAGCACTCGAGTATCGGAACAAGAACCCGCGTTTCAGCGAACACAAGAGTGGAGAGAATATAGGAATTCTCTGGCCATTCAGGCGGAATCAGGAGTAGCAATAGGCATACCCATTCCAACCCGAGCGAGTCCAGGAACGGATAGTTCGGATCGATCGACTCCAGGAACAAGTGTTGAAGAAGCATCCTCAACGGACGGGATATTCTATCGGAGAACACAGCTTCCGGTGCACGCGGTCGATACACTTCGAGTTATAGCAGATAACTTGGAAGTACTAGGACAGGAAGACTTCACGAGGAGATATCATGCGACTCTCGAACGGGCGCATCGATATATAACTCAGGTCATCCAGACACTCGAATTTATTCCAAGACAAGTTGTTACGACTCCAACGAGGGTACAAAACTTTGCGGAATATCTTCAGAACCAGATTGACTACCTACGAGCAAAGGTTATCAATCCGGAGAACTACGCAGATATAGACCTTGAAGAAAACCTTAGGAAATTCCGTAGTTGCCTCCGAGCTAGGGAACTACATCAGGCTTTCCTACGACAAGCACAACGTGTATGAGTTCAGCCGAACCATATAGTTGTTCAAGGTCATATCATCTATACAACTCCGACAAAGCTCGGGACGTATACTATAGGGAAAGCGTAGACAAGTGGAATTTTTGCACCCACGAAAGGTGTCCACTTCGGTACAACACTAAGGAGGTTCCAAACGTCAAGCACGCATCGGCTTTAATCCTAACACACTCCTCACAAGAGAGGGATATTACTAGCACCCACGGACGACAACCCGCGCTAGTCAAGAAACCACTACTTGCTGGAAAAGCTACTGGTCGGATTAATAGTCCGAGAGTTGCGTCAGGATCGTTTCCGACTTCAAGAGTAGGAACCCCAAAACCTCAAGAATCCGAATCACCTAAGGAATCAGGTCCATCCTTCAAGGAGAAAGGAAAGGAGACCGAACCGCCTAAGGTAGAGGACTCGGACAAGGAGGACGAGACTTTTCGGACAACGGTCGAAGCACCTGAACCGAAAATCGAAGAAACTATTCGGATTAAGGTCGTAGTACCTGCACCGAAGACAGAAGACACTCGGATCGAGGCAGAAACACCTGAACCGAGAGAAGAGCATATTCAGACAGAGGTCGAGGAGACTAAATCTGAATTGGAGTATACTAGTCGCAGTGCAACCCCAGAATTCGTACGAAAATCAGTACCATCGTACATGTCGGGAACAGCGACAGCAGAATCCATTTCTGGAGCCCATAGGTATGCGTTCACTCCACAAGGGCAAAGCTCTGAAGGAGCAAGGTACGGGTCTCTATTCGGTGGACCAACCCCAAGTCCTTCTGGAGGTGGAGGAGGAGGCGGACCAGGTAGGCCTGGAGGTCGGCCTGACCCTGAGCCTTCAGATCCCCACTCCCCAGGAGGAGGACTACCAGGACCGCCGGGACCACCAGAACCAGACCCAGACCCGGAACCGCAAGGAGCTCCAGGAAATGCGCCGGGAAATGTGCCGCAAGGACAAGGGAAAGGCAAGATCAAGGACCCTGAGGTCTTCAACGGAGACCGAGACAAAACCAGGTCCTTCCTCAATCAACTGTTCCTGTTGTTCACGGCACGGCCCCACGACTTCGTTAATGATTACACGAAGGTGGCGACGGCCCTATCCTTCATGGAAGGGGACAATATAAACTACTGGAAGGACACCACAATTCAGCGAGCTGAAGAGGAAATTAGACCGGGAGTCTCTCGAGGTTTTGACTCTTGGCCGGTCTTCAAGAGGAATTTCCTACTCGCATTCGCCCCAGTAGATGAGGTCGACGACTCTATGGTTAATCTCACGACAATACAGCTCAAAGACTACTCTTCAGTCGACGAGTTCAATGCGAGGTTCATGGATCTAGCTCTCAAGGGAAAAATTCTGGACCCAGCAGCGCAGCTTGCCCTGTACAGGAATGCGCTTCCAGAATATTTACTGAAGAAGATATCCATGTCATACCCTCCGCCGACGACCATTGAAGAGTGGATGACTAGAACTAAGGAGATCGACCATAGCTATCACCTTACGGAGAAGATTTTGGCTAATCGCAGAGGACGCAAAGCCAAAACCCCGAAGACTAGGAAGAACGTCAAGATGGTTAATCTTGAGGACGACTCGCTCGATATTAACAAGCTCTCTGTCAAGGAGAGACAGGAGCTGCAAGACAAGGGATTATGCTTCCGGTGCAGGAAGCCCGGACATATTTCTAGAGACTGTCCTTCTAAACCTAAGAAACCCGGCAAACCTGTCAGTAGGAAGGTACGACAGGTTACCGACGAAGACTTAGAGGACGAGTCTGAGGAGATCTCAGACGAAGAGGACGACGAGGACGAAGAGGACAATATTTCTATTAACGCACTCAGGGCTACAGATTTCGAGACGGGTTTTTAGGCAGGCAAGCAGACTCGACGCCTGACTTGCCCAAGGAACTGCATGTAACTATTGTAACCAATACAGAGCGGAGACGCAGTGCTCTGCTGATACCCGGTTACATGCAGGTTCAGGATAAAGCCGTCGAAATCAAGGGACTCATTGACACTGGTGCGGACGCAGTGATCGTCAATAAAAAGATTGTAGACAAGTACAATCTTCCAACAGTCAGACTACCGAAGACTCTGACTTTTCGGAACGCGGACGATAGCGTTAATAGTATGGGAACCATTACCCATCGGGTGGAGGGGACATTTAATCTCCACGGGAAGAAGCTTCCAACAAATTGGTATGTGGCCGACATTGGACGGGACGATGTCCTATTCGGCATGCCATGGATCCGCAAGTACAATCCTAATATCGACTGGGAAAGTGGTCGCATTACTTTCAAGTCGGATATTATCAAGAAGCAACAGCAGATCCACAAATACCAATGCGAGCACGACCCACCCAAAGGGATGCTGTGGAACTTCCCAGTAAAACCTCTAAATCAAGATATGGTCGTATCGTTCGTACGTGCTATACCGGACGAGGACGACGCAGACCCAGACTCCGAAAGGCTTACGTTTAATCCTTCGAGGGCCATTGAGCTATGGTACCGCAAGAAGAAAATCCGAAAGATTAATAAGTCTACGGAGATCGCTATAGCAGCGAAGAAAGACCAGAAGGAGAAGACCTTGGACGAAATCCTACCTGATTTTGTAAAGGACTATCGACAGGTCTTTGAGAAGAAGGCAGCAAGTAGATTTCCGCCCTCAAGACCATGGGACCATGCTATCGAATTCAAGAAGGACTTCGACCATCATACCAAGGGGTCTTGGAGGAAAATTTACCCACTGACCTATACGGAACGCATAGAACTCGACAAATTCATTACGGAGAACCTCGAGAAGGGCTACATTCGAAAATCCAAGTCTCCACTAGCCTCGCCATTTTTCTTTGTCACCAAGAAAGATGGGAGTCTGCGACCTGTTCAAGACTACAGGGCTCTTAATGAGGGGACTATCAAAAACGCATATCCCTTGCCGCTCATTAGCGACATCATTGACCGGCTGAAAGGGGCCACAATATTCACCAAACTCGACGTGCGAGCAGGGTACAATAATGTTCGCATCAAGGAGGGCGATGAGTGGAAAGCTGCGTTTATAACACCCAGCGGATTGTTCGAACCTACAGTCATGTTTTTTGGTTTGTGCAATGCACCGGCCACATTCCAAAACATGATGAATGACCTATTCCGAGACATGCTCCAGGAAGGATGGATGGTCATTTACATGGACGACATCCTGATATTCTCAGACAATGTCGAGGATCACCACGAGCGGACGCGAAGAGCTTTACAACGACTCAAAGACAGTGATCTATTTCTCAAGGCGGAAAAATGCGAATTCGACAGACAAGAAGTCGAATTCCTAGGATCAATAATCCGACCAGGAGTAGTCGCTATGGATCCAGTAAAGCTCAAGGCAATTATCGAGTGGGAACCACCGAAAACAGTCAAGCAGGTTCAGGCATTCCTAGGGTTCGGTAATTTCTACCGACGGTTCATTCGGGATTATTCAAAGATAGTCCGACCCCTYACGGAATTAACCAAGAAGGACCAGCCTTTTCTGTGGACCCCAGAATGTCAGAACGCATTCGACACACTCAAGAAGCGGCTTACTGAAGAACTGATCCTGCAAATCCCGGATCTGGAGAAATCGTTTCAAATTGAGTGCGATGCTTCCAAGGTCGCAACAGGTGCTATACTACGACACCAAGGACAGGATGGACTATGGCATCCTTATGCCTATTTGTCCAAGTCCTTTACTCCTGCAGAACGGAACTATCACATTTATGATAGAGAATTGTTGGCCATTGTTCAAGCTCTCGAAGCATGGCGACATTTTTTGCAGGGTTCCCCTCACCCTACAGAAATTCTATCAGATCACCAAAATCTGACCTACTTCTGTACGGCGCAGAAGTTCAATCGCAGACAGGCACGATGGCATTTATTCCTCTCGGAGTTCAACATTGTAATCAAGCACCAACCCAGAAAATCCCTCACTCAAGCAGACGCCCTTTCTCAGAGATCAGGGCATGACAGGGGGGAAAATGACAACAAGGACATTGTATTACTAGGGCCAAAACCTTTTGCCAAAGCTGTCAATGTTGAGCTACAAGAGCGCATCCGTGATAGCAAGCTACAGGACAACTCAGTAGTAGAGTACAAGCCAGAAGATTGGTCCGATGACAACGGAATACTCCTGTACAAGAACAGAGTATATGTTCCACCAGATAATCAATTGTATCATGATATAGTCAAGATGCATCACAACGCACTGATTATGGGACACCCAGGAGCCCAGGAAACCTATGATCTGGTTAAACGGGAATATATGTGGCCAGGCATGCGAAAATTCATTGTGCAATATGTCAAAGGTTGCACTGCTTGCCAAACAAGCAAGGTCAATATGCATTCCATTAAACCAGGCTTAATTCCCATTCAACACAGTGGGGATACCAGGCCTTTCCGGACAATTGCCATGGATTATATCACTGATCTACCAGAGTCGGATGGTTTTAATGCCGTCCAAGTGGTAGTCAACCATGATGTATCCAAGGCAGCGGTATTTTCCCCTTGCACCAAGAATATTACGGCAGAAGGAGCCATGGATATTCTGCAAAGGGATGTATATTGCAGATTTGGACTACCTGCGAAGGTCATCTCGGATCGAGGACTGCAATTCATCTCCAAGGCATTCAAAGAATTACACAACGGCCTCAGAATTGAAACGGCACTCAGCACAGCCTACCATCCTCAGACAAATGGGGAAACAGAGCGAGTCAATGAAGAACTCAATTTAGCACTTTGGCTCTATTGTGCTAATAATCCGGAGAACTGGGCCAGACTGCTGCCTCAATTCGAATTCACGCACAATCAGCAGACACACTCTGTCATGGGAAAATCCTCTTTTGAGCTCCTTTAAGGATTTCAGCCAGAGGCCGCTGGAACAGTCCGAACAACCCCAAAGCATCCAAGTACAGAGCAGAGCCTTCAAAGTCTTCAAGAAGCCAGGGAGAATACAATAGCTGCGCACGTGCAGGCCGCCGCAGCTATGTCAAGAAGGCTCCCAGCTACTCAGTGCCACTGCCAACGAGCCAAGCCTAAACGACGCTTGCACTGAGCTCAAGTTTCTAATTTCATTGTCTGCTCAACCATTAAATTCGTACCAGGTGCCAAAAGTGTGTCTGGCCATATAGGGAACCTGTGGCTGTAGTGCTGTACTATGCCTATGAACCCTAACCCTAAGTCCAATATAGTTGCCACATGTACTATAGCATAGTCAAAATTCAACTAAGTGTAAGTCTCGCAGTCTATACTCCCCTTTCGTAGATATGGTTCATAAAGCTGAGCACTCATTCTCAGCATTTTACATTATTTCTCTCATCTATGTTGAACACCGAGAAAACGATAACCTTAATGAACCTACAAACAACAACGGAAGATACACGGCGAAAGCGCAAGATCAAGGAGAGACATAGGAAAACATGCAGAAGGATCTAATATACTTTGTGTAGCGCTGCTACTAGTGATTGTACAGATTCTACATACTCTCTCATTCCATCGAAAAGAGGTCATCATCTTCACCTGTCACCACAGGTCCGCTCAGCGGGCTCAGCGATCCCTGCGGGTGCCCTCTACCGCTCGGGATCCGCCCACCCAACCCGGACGGGGCCACGGAACCTACACCAGGCCCAGCACCTGCAAAACGTACGGTAAATGGTGGAAGTCGACAACAGAGGAATCAGGATCGACTTACGAGACGCGGCAGCCGAATACGAAGAACGCGAGAACATGGTCTCAAGCCCTCCCAAGGACGTACCCGACGCCGCGGGACCTCGCACGGCAGGCTGCGAAGGGCCATTATTGATCTGATCGAGAAGGCTGCTCGCGGTGGGCGACATGCTTGCCCAATCGCTCGACGGCGTGTGTGCGTGCCCAAACGTCTTCGTCCCTGGTGAAAAGCCGCCCATGGGAGTCCTGCTGAGGACGCTCGACGTCGATGGAGAAGGGATAACCGGCGGAGGGAGTGCATGGATGCGCGAATATCCAGCTGCCAAACCTTGCGGCAGGCTCTGCCCTGGAGCATGCGCCTGCAAAGCCCGAGCAGACGGAGAGAGTGCGCTGCGATGTTCGTCAAGGCCTGGACTATACATGTCGCCTCCAGGAATGGGCCGTGCACCGGGGCGGAGACCAGGATGTTGGAGGTAGCTATCACTGAGGAGTTGGTCGAACGCTGGACGGCTGCTAAAGGTGCTCGTGCGAGGAGGCGACATGGCCGTTCCGTTCAGGTCCGGTCCATACGCACTGGCACTGGAAGAAAGCGTGGGCAGATTGTGTCCGCTGCCGGAGTACATTGAGGAGAGGCCCGAGGTCATCGCGGGACGTTGGTTCTTCGCATTGATGTAGTGATGCAACCCTGGCAGAAAGGCAGCGGACGCGTTTGAAGGAGACAACATATCTTCGACGCGCGAGCCAAGCCCTGAGTTGGATGTAAAAGAGCTGGGTGTGCCGTTCCCGAGGCCACCAGCAAGGTGGCTTGTGCCCATCGCTGCTGCATCCGGTGAACCGACGGCACCAGGAGTCGCATCAGACCAGATGGACTTGATATCCTGCAAAAGGGAGGGAGCAGGTACCGAGCGCGAGTAGCGATGGTGAGCCTCGGTGCCCAATCGTTGCTGGCTTGGCTCACGATCGAGACCAACGGCATTCGGTCGCGGCGCATTGGTGCGTGACATTCTGCGGCTGCGCTCCTCTGGGGTGAGGAGATCCGTTAACGAGCTGGGCAGAAAGTCTTCAAGATCTTCATCCTCGACGACAGCCTCCTCGGTAGTGACAGCCATCCTCCTCGTGGTGACACGCTCAGAGCTCCAGGTCATGACGGCGCCAAGAGAGGCCGAAAGACCAGACCTGGTCTTGAAGTCAGACGAACTGTCCTCGCGCTGGGGCACGGCGAAGACCGTCTGCGTCCCCGGGGCCGAGAACGGAGAGCTGGAGATGCCGGGGCCCTGGGGGGAGGTGCCCGGGGAGAAGCCATTGACACGAGCAGGTCTGCTAGAGGAAGAGGATGCGCGAGGAGGGGAGCCGATGGGGCCGAGGTCGACTGCGGTAGAAGCATCGCTGATACGGCGTGGAGCAGATGGGTTGCTCGTGGGCAAAGGAGATGGGGAAGTCTTGTGAGCTGCGGGCTGGTCCTGATCCTGTTGATTGGACGAGGAGTCTGGGTTAGCGGCCTGGTCTTTGTCCGGAGAGGTACCATCGGCAGGGGGCGAAGCCTTGCCCTGGGCGGGGGCGCTTGGAAGCTTGTTAGACTCGTCGGGAAGACCGAAGGAGGCAAAGTCGGTGTCCTTGACGGGCGGGGCAGGAGCAGACGGAGAGAGGGTGGCCTTGAGAGGAACCGGGATGGGGTTGCGGGCGTTGGCGGCAACGGAACGAGTGGGGGCAGTTGAGCCCGAGAGGAGGGCATTACGTGATTGTGAACCACCGACGCTGCCGCTGTGGTGCGAAGCCTTGTGGCCTCTAGAAGACTTGGATCCATCTTTCCCCCCNGCCGCCGCCGCCAGCAGCGTTGGCAGCGAGCTGGGCGGCTTTCTTGTTCTTGCGGTCCATGGACATACTCTGACCGGGGAGAATGTGGGCTAGGGCGCATTTGTGGCCAAACTTGCAATTGCCCTTGACGAACCAGGCGCAGACTTCTTTTGGCTGGCCAGGCTCGAGGATCTGGTGGGAGAAGGGGCAGGAAGAGCCTGCGGTGCATGACCCGACTTTGAAAAATTTGCAGGGGACATGGGAGAGGTCCTTGGCTGTGCGTGGACTAAGAGGTGGGGGCGATGGGCGGGATGGGCGGGAGACGAGACGTACTCTTTGTCGCCGACGACTTGTTCTTTTGGCCCTTGTCCCTCGACTCGCGCTCTCTGTCTCGCTCGCCCGAGTCGAGGGCGGGCTCGGCCTCGTTTTGCTTCGCGTCGGCAGCAGGCATCTTGGATGTATTTCAGCAGGAGCGGAGAGCAGAGATATAAAGCAATGCGAGAGAGCAGAAAGCAACGAGGACGGCGAGGGCGATGAAGGCAAAGAGCGCAGCCGACGGGGAGGACGGCGAGGAGGAGGACGAAGGCGGCGGCGGAGACTCTGGCTGAGATTCCCTTTTGCGGACGGCTCGTGTCACGTGGCTGGATTCTGCAGTAAGTAACTCGTTAATAAGAGTCGTTAATGATCGCTACTTACTTGCTATTGTCGACTTGGATCTGACCGCCATCGTCCCGCCCCGTCCGCTCGTCGTCGCCCGCCCCGCCATGGACGACCGCATGTCCTCCTTCATCGTCGGAAGCAACTACCAGGTCCTCGACGTCATTGGCGAAGGTGCCTACGGTATCGTCTGGTGCGTATCCGTCTCTTTGCCCTCCCCATCCCGCGTCCGTCCTCCTCTGCCCGCCCTCCGCTCACCTTTCCCCGTCCTCGCGTCGCTTTCCAGCTCTGCCGTCCATGTTCCCTCCCAGCGCAAGGTTGCCATCAAACGTATCACCCCCTTTGACCATTCCATGTTCTGTCTCCGCACCCTCCGCGAAATCAAGCTGCTCCGCCACTTTCATCACGAAAACATCATCTCAATACTCGACATCCTCCGGCCCCCAAGCCTAGACGACTTCAAGGAGGTCTACCTTGTCCAGGAGCTTATGGAGACCGATCTTCATCGCGTCATTCGTACCCAGCAGCTCAGCGACGATCACTGCCAATACTTCATATACCAAGTACGCCTCTCCTCGGTCCTACCCTCCTCTTACGACCGCACGCTCACATATGCACGCGACTGAATGTTATTCTTTGCGTGCACATCTGATCCTTTCACCCATCTCGCCCATCTTCCGATCTAGACCCTTCGCGCGCTCAAAGCCCTCCACTCTGCCGACGTCCTCCATCGCGACCTCAAACCATCCAATCTCCTGCTCAATGCCAACTGTGATCTAAAGGCCTGCTACTCCATCGCACTCCTTCGCTGTCCCCTGCTTACCCGCACATCTTACAGCTATGTGATTTCGGCCTCGCACGATCTGCCCGACCGCCACCCAACGTCGCCAACGATAGCAGTACGTTCATGACCGAATATGTGGCTACGAGGTACGTAGCGTGGCTCTCCTTCGCCCGCTATCGACTCACCTGCTGACCCTTGCACCCGTCACGCGCCTGCTGTTCTCTCACCGGAACAACGCCCCGTAGATGGTATCGCGCACCCGAGGTCATGCTCACGTTCAAGGAATACACGCGCGCCATCGATATCTGGAGCGTGGGCTGTGTGCTCGCAGAGATGCTCAGCGGAAAGCCGCTCTTTCCCGGAAGAGATTGTCTGTTATTCCCCTCGCGCGCGCTTCCTCCAATAGCACTCATTCACCGCCCGGAACAGACCACCACCAACTATCCATCATCCTCGACATCCTCGGCACGCCCTCGCTGGACGACTTTTATGCGATCACCTCCCAACGGTCGCGGGAGTACATACGCGCGCTGCCGTTCCGAAAGAAGAAGCCGTTCAGCTCGCTGTTCCCGAATGCCAATCCGCTGGTACGTTTTTGAGTTTGCTGTGCCGTGTTACCTGTTCTTGATGGAGACCGTGGATATTGCTGCGGCATGGTCGCACCCGTGTGCATTCTCAGGCAATCGACCTGATGGAGAAGTGCCTGACGTTCAGTCCCAAACGGCGCATTGAGGTCGAAGATGCTCTGAAGCATCCATATCTCGAGGTCTGTCTCCTTTCCCAGGCATTCAGTGGACCACGTAGCCATTGACCGCGCAATCAGGCCTACCATGATCCCCAAGACGAGCCTACCGCGGAACCGCTCGACCCTAGTTTCTTCGACTTTGACAACGGCGACCCTCTGAACAAGGAGCAGCTGAAAGGTGGGTGGCCGATCCGTCCGGAACCGCTGGCCACGCGGTCTCACATGCCACGGGCGCAGTAATGATATACGAAGAAGTCACGAAGCCTC
The DNA here is from genome assembly GCA_029747595.1 of Trametes cubensis. NCBI lineage: Eukaryota > Fungi > Basidiomycota > Agaricomycetes > Polyporales > Polyporaceae > Trametes > Trametes cubensis. The sequence continues at coordinate 16,877 of JAPEVG010000459.1, forward strand.
GGCCTCCCCCTCCCGCGCAGGCGGCTCAGTAACAAAGAAGGGGGCAGGGACTCGAGCGCACGACGACAGGATTACGACACGGCTTCGGTCGACGAGGTGCAGTGGATATACCCCAGGGCGTTTGACTACTCCAACGCAGGCCGGCCCTTTGATCTTTGATTGTTTTTTTCCTGAGTGAGGTGAATTGGAGCGTGTATTGTGGTTGTCAGACTGGGATGCGACGCGGTCAAGCAAATGGCGGATTGATATCATTGTCTGTATATGTATCAAGTATAATATTCTCTCCTTCTCCCCAACCCACGCGTGACGTCATACACTACCCACCTCCTTCGTCACGATGAAAGGATATCCTCGGTATATAACTTCGCTCGACGACAAACGTTGGCCAAATTCTCCCCACACCCCCACACGATGGCCACAGACACATTCACAAAGGCGTGTTCCCTGCACTGCAGTCTATCTCCCCCGCTGACCTCCCCATACAGATCGGCGTCGTAGGCGCAGGATCCATGGGCTCCGGCATGGCCATGCTCTTCGCCGAGAATGGCCTCGACGTCTCCGCGTACGACATCAATCCGGAGAACATCGAAAAACTCCAGCCCGTCCTCCAATCCGGCCTCGCGCCCGAGCTCCGCCCAAAAGTGACCGGGTACAGGGACCTCAACCAGTTCATGAACAGTCTTGGCGGGACCTCCGCCGACAAGCTCCTCGTCTTCAGCATCCCGCACGGCTCTGCGGCGGACAAGGTCATCGAAAACATTCGGCCATACCTCTCGCGCGGCGACATCATCCTCGACGGCGGCAACGAGTTCTACGAGAACGCCCGCCGCCGCCAGGACGCGCTCCAGCCGGATGGAATATCCTACATCTCGATGGGCGTCTCGGGTGGGTACCAGTCTGCGCGTCGTGGGCCGTCGATCTCGCCGAGCGGAGACCACGCCGCGGTCGAGCGCGTTCTTCCTCTCCTCCAGCGGGTCGCGGCCAAGGATCCAAAGACGGGCAAACCGTGTGTCGCGAACCTGGGCCCGGGGCCGTGTGGGCACTATGTAAAAATGGTGCACAACGGCATCGAGCAGGGTATGCTGGGCATTGTCAGCGAGACGTGGGAGATCCTGTACAAGTGCCTGCACACCGACCTCGACACGATCTCGAGCATCTATAAAGATTGGGAAGACAAGGGTGAACTGGTACGTACCCCGGCCGCGACCGCGTCTATAGCGACCGTGGCTGATGTTCGCGCGCAGAAACGTCACTTTTTGTTCGGCATTGGCGCAGACATTTGCCGTCGTCACAAGGATGGCGGTAGGCCAGGGCACGTTTTGAACGAGGTGCAAGACAAGGTCGTGCAAGATGCCGACGACACCGAAGGTGCGCATGGCACGAAGCCATTTAAACACGCCCCTTTCTCATACCGATTGACAGGGACTGGGTATTGGACGGTGATGGAGGCGGCAAAGCGACACGTTTCCGCGCCGACGATCTCGAGCGCGCACTTCTTCCGAATCGCGTCCGCGGACCGAGGGCAGCGCATGCAAGTCGTGCACGCGCTCGGGGAGGGGATTGGCGCGGCGCGGAAGCAGCATGTGGACGAAGCGTTCCGGGCGGCGTTTATTGAGGATCTGCGCCTCGCGGCGTACTGCGCTTGCCTAGCGTCGTTTGCGCAAGGGATGAACCTGATCGCACGGGCGAGCGAGGACGAAGGGTGGGGGGNTGAAGCTGGCAGAGTGCATACAGATATGGCGAGAGGGATGTATCATTCGGTGCGAGTACATTGCGGATCTGTTACAGCCGCTGTACGAAGAGAATCCGGAGGTAATGAACACGCTGACACTGCAGGCCGTTGCGGACGAGATCAAGAGGACTATGCCGAGCCTGGTGAAGGTTGTCAAACACGGGCTGGATTGGAATGCTCACATGTGAGTTGTCTGAGGGCGGATGGCGGAAGCGGAAGCTAATAAGTTGCCGGTCGGATGCAGACCGACGCTGAGCGCGAGTCTAGAGTACCTGAAGTATTGCGGAGGAAAACACCTACCGAGCCAGTTGATGGAAGCGGAGCTGGACTACTTTGGAGCGCACAGCTACGATCTAAAGTCGGACGGGGACGGGGAAGTGAAGAAAGGTGGGTGAGTGTGTGCATGGAGACGAGGAGAATTAACCAAGGGTCGGCAGGGCAGCATCACTACAAGTGGAAGCGGGCGTAGGCCAGACGGGGTGGTAGCGGACGGAGAGAGACTGGGCTCGGGACTCGGGATTCGGAAGAAGGGAGCGGGATGGGGCTAGAGCGGGCCAGGTTATGCGTTCGTCTGGGATGTCAGAGCGGTTTGCGCAGAGCAGAGGGCTGTATGTCTGCTGTACTTGTATGTTTTCTGTATGTTGACGAATGGGAAGCGGGTGATTTGGTTGGATTGCGGGGGCGGATGAGCAAAACACGTGAAAAGGGAATTTCCTGAGGGCGGGGGTGGCGCATGCACGGGCGCCTAATCCACCACAGCTCGGAAAGAGGCCGGACTGTGCTTTCTCTCGCTCTCTCTCTCTTCAGCCACACTTGTACCCCGCCCCCATCCTCCCTCCATCCCACATACATGCCCGCTTCCCTCCGCATCCTCACCTCACCGACGACGACGCAGACGACGAACACGCAGCTCAGATTTCAGCCATGTTCCGCATCTCCTCAAGCCTCTGGGAGAGAATACACCACTATGCATCCTTTCCCCAGACCGGCGGTGAGTCACCCCACACTCGCCCCGCATCTCGCAACATCAACAACGAGCTCACATATTCGTCCGACAGTCTCGCTGCAGCAGATGGTCCTCTTTGGCCAGAACCCCAGCCAGGGCACGCTCCTAAGAGGCAGCCAGTTCCTCCTCGGTACGTCTACCCATCCTCCCCGTTCACTTGCGCTCACACATACCCCGCACGACAGAGGAGCTCCCAGTTCGTCTCGCACACAGAGTAAAAGAGCTCGACCAGCTACCACACAACCTCAGCGACATGCCCTCCATCAACAAGGTCAAGGACTGGTACGCCCAGTCATTCGAGGCGAGTCATCCCCTCCCGCCCCTCTTCCGCTCCTCTCACATCTCCCTACGCTCTCTAGGAGCTCATCAGCTTCCCTCCAATACGCCTTCCGGCGGACATCCGCGCCGCCCTTCTCAACCCTCCCACAGACCCCGTCTCTCTACCCGAATCCTTCCCAAATCCCTCACTGAGCTACCAGTACTACTCTGACGACTACGGCGCACCTCCTCCCCAGTCCACTCTTGGCATCGTATCCACCCCCAAGAACGGTAAAAACGGAAATGGGAACGGCAATGGCAATGGCAACGGCGGCGGCCAAAAGATGCGCATTCCCATGGAGCGCAGGTTAGCTTCAACTTCGTCTACCGCCGGGCCCACGCCTAATCTGACCATCCCATTCCCATCCTCAGATACTACGCGAACATGTCGCATGTCAAAGAGTGGCCACCCGAAGTGCGCGAGTACAACCGCACCTTCACCAAGACGCTCGAGGCCATCAAGAAGCGGCACGACCCGACAGTGACGACCGTCGCCCAGGGCGTGCTCGAGTGGAAGCGCTCCCGCAACGCCCGCAACATCAACCTCGACGTCCAGCACTGGCTCGACCGCTTCTACATGTCCCGGATCGGCATCCGGTTCCTCATCGGCCAACGTGCGTTTCTCTTTTCCCTCCTCTCGCGCATCTGAGAGGACACCCGCGCCTCGTTCTCACACCACAGTCTACGCAGACATCGCGCTCAACACGTTGCAGCCCCATCCGGACTACGTCGGCATCATCTGCACGCGCGCCGTGAGTCGTCCTTCTCTTCTGCCCGCGCAACCCCTTGGTCGCGTGACCGCGCTAACGCCACCGCGCGCACGCCCAGAACGTCCATGACATCGTCCAAGAAGCCATCGAGAACGCACGGTAAGTCCTCGCGCGCGTCATGTTCCGTCCCGCACTCTCGGAACTCAATCATCCGACGCACGCCACCACCGCCCTCGATCCAGATTCGTGTGCGAAGAGCACTATTCGATGTTCAAGGGCCCGCCCGTGCAGCTCATCTGCCCCAAAGACCTGCACTTTGCCTACGTCCCCGGTCACCTGTCGCACATCTGCTTCGAGCTGCTCAAGAACTCGCTCCGCGCCGTCGTCGAGCGCTTCGGGCCCGAGTCCGAGTCCTTCCCGCCGATCAAGGTCGTCGTCGTCGAGGGCAAGGAGGACATCACCATCAAGATCTCCGACGAGGGTGGCGGCATCCCGCGCTCCGCCATCCCGCTCATCTGGACGTACATGTACACCACCATGGAAGGCCAGAACATTGACCAGGACTTTGCCGACTCGGACTTCCGCGCGCCGATGGCTGGCTTTGGCTACGGCCTCCCGCTCTCCAGACTGGTCAGTCGCGTCTCGCGCGTACCACATCTGCATGCTGACATCCCTCTCCCCGCCTGCAGTACGCGCGGTACTTTGGGGGCGACCTCCGCCTGATCTCCATGGACGGTTTCGGGACGGACGTCTACATCCACCTCAACCGGCTGTCCTCCAGCCGCGAGCCTCTCCCGTGACCTCGTCGCGTCGGATTGAGCGAGTTGGATCCGCGCACACACATACCATTGCCAGGGGGAGAGAAGCGGGGATGTGCTACTGTATCATAGTATTACCACCGCGCGGGCGGCGCGCCGGACAGAGGGGGGCTCGTTCGTTGACGCCGTAGTGCGAGCTGCCACCGCACATGCGAGGATGTGGCCAATGTACGAGGGGACAGAGGTTGAAGGGGCCGGGAGGCACCTTGTGCTATATGTACGACTATATTACGCTACGACGACGTTCACGCATCCTAGCAGATCTCAGCGCCCAACATCCGACGCTCAGCGCGCGACGCGCGCGCGCAGTCCCGAGAGATTTCCTAAACCCACCTGAAACTCAAAACAAGCGTGAGTGCCGCGTCCCACTGTTTCCGACGCGGCGGCGAGTGTGATGAGACCTGGTGGGACCGGGGGTGCGTCGAGTTATGTGCGCCTGTGTATGTCTGTGTATGCGTATGTCCGCGCACATGCAGCGCGGCTACCACCAACCACTGCATGTCGCGCGCGTAAAGGGCGCTAGCTCGCCCATCGGATTACAGGGCCTAGGTCTGCTGGCTAGTGTGCAACGCATCTGCATGGGGTCTGCCACAGCCAGAAGAATGTATGGTATCGCTGCTATCGTACAAGACACGACCGGTGTTCCAATCCCCGGCGAAACGCCCTCTCGAATCTCCCCGAGCCCGACGCCTCCTTCGAATTCTGCCGCCCACGGTGACCCACGAGGGGAACTGTATCTGTTTCTGCTACCAACGACCTGCTGGATCTGCCAAACGTGATGAGTGGGGGTGCACGCGTGCATGAAACACGCGCGGTATCTGAGCGACGAGTACAGTACCGGTATCACAAAGCACGACGACGGGTGAGAATGCATATACGAGAGACAGGCGCGTGATATCAATCTGCGCGGTACTACGATACGCTGCAGTGCGACGACGACGACGACGACATGAGAACTAGAGGCGACAATAGAAAAGGGTTGCCAAGATATACACGTATGATGATGCTGAAGAGCAATGCACGAGGAGCCCAGAATCAATGTCCCCATCACGGCCACGCCGACCGTGCCTATCCACCCATCCAACCGTCCGAACCGTCCGTCCAAAGCGTCCAACGGGCGGACCCAATCCAAACACACTCACATGCTCCTCTCGACCTCTACGCTCCTCCTCCCCCGCCACCGCCACCCGGGTCACGCAAGGAACCGTCCCACAGCCGTTTCATCGGCACCCCGCCGTATCCCGCGCTGACCGTCCGACTCGCCAGCCCGTTCCCGCTCTCGCTGCTCGGCGAATGCTCCGGCTGCTCATACGCATACTGGCTCCACCCCTGCAGCGCCGACTCGAACGCGTGTGCGTGCCTTCCATGCGGCGCGTACGCCGCTGCCTGCGCCTGCTGCCGGTGCTGCTGTGTTTGTTGTGCAGACGACGCGTATGCCTGTCCGGACGAGATCGACTGCGCGCCCGCGTTCGACATTGTGCGTACACGAGCAGGGGTCGACGGCGTGGACGCGAGAGGTACGCCCTGGGTCCCCGATACGAACCGCACGTTCAGCGGCTGTTGCGAAACTTGTGACTGCGGAGGTTGCTGCATGCCCGACGCCGGATGTTGGTACGCCATCGTCAGTCTCCCCACCGCCGCCGCTGCCCTGGCTGTCGCACTGATGCCCATCCCCGCCACGCTCACGCCTGTCGAGCCCGCGCCCGCGCCTCCTGTCGTTGCTGCCGAGGAAGAAGACGAAGTCGAGGAAGAGGAAGCCGCAGCGGCCAACGCGCCCAGAGACTGCTTCCTCCGCATCTTCTTTGTAATCGCCGCCTCGAGGGCGACGACTTCCTCCACCAAGCGCTGGTTCCTGAACTTGAGCTGCTGAAGCTCGTACTGCCAGCTGCTCCCCCGGTCCAGGTCCGTCTCCTCGAACACCTTCTCTTCCGGGGCGTGCACGAGCGGCAATGTCGCCGGCGGCGTCCCCGCCGCTCCTTCGCATAGCTTTACTTGGCATACCACCGGTGCCTGCGCCGCGTCCCCGCCGTTCATTGTCGGATCGTTCGATGTGCCCTCCGAGCCCTGCTGCTGCTGACCCGATGGCGCACAGGATCGGTAGAGGACGATATGAACGGAAATGGTACCTCGGTCCTTGGTATGGACATCACACGCGAGGCCAGCGCTCTCGGCGCCTCCTGCATCGGCGAGCACCTTGTTCATCTCGACCTGGACCGCCGTGCGGACGTCTTGCGGCGACGCCCCGCTCACCAGCTCCGCTAGCGGTTTTCCGATGATCTCACCTGCGCCCCAACCGAGCACGTCCCGGACAGCGGCACCTGCGTAAAGGAACGTCGCGTTCGGGCTCAGCATGGCCCAGAATTCGCGCTCGCTGGGCGGGCTGCTGCTCGACAGCTCCTGCGGGCCATCGAGAGAATTGTGTATGGGNCGGAGGGAGCGGCTTGTAGACGGGAGATACCAAGCCGCCGGCACGAGCGATGGGCCCCCAGGCTAGATGAGGGAGATTTCTGAGACGGCCGGAGAGGATGATCGCCTTGCGACCTTTACCAGGCTCGACGTGCAGGCGGCCACGGCACTCTATCCAAACGTAGCCTCGGCCCTTGGCCTGCATGCGGAAGAGCAAGTCGACGGGACGGGGCATGGCGCCGGAACCCAACGACTGAATGGTAGGAGCCGCAGTGGCGGTCTCGGCGGTGGAATTGGCTCCTGCCGAGGGGGAGGAGACGGGAGCGCCGGTAGGATGAAGGCCGGGGCCCGGCGTGGCGGACGCTTCCTTGAGCTCACGCATGAGGGGCACACAATCTGAGGGATGACAAAACTCGGTGAGGGAACGTCCAACAAGCTCATCGGGATCGTAACCGAGCACGCTGCGGACGGCAGGTGCGGCGTAAAGAAAGGCGCCCTTGAGAGAGACGACGTGGATAAAGTCTGGGGAACGGTCGAGGAGGAACATGTGGACGGGTTTGTTGCCATCGTAGGGATCAAGTGAGATGGGTTCTGACGGATGGGTCGAGAGGGCGATGGCGGTGGAGGCGTGGGTAGAGGTGGAGAGCTGGAAAGAGTTGGCAAAGGCAGGCTCGGCGAGGAGAATGCGGAGCTCTTTGGACATGCCGCGCATGGTCATGGAGGAGGTACGCCAGTCCCTGGGACCGGTGGGGATCGGAGGGGGGATGGACTTGTCAGAGTAGTTGACGAGATATGTGCCATCTTTGAGTTTGCTAAGGATAGCCTTTGGCTGCTCGGAAAGGTCGACCTGGAAGCCGACGTGATAGACGATGTCGTCTGCCTCTTCTGGAGAGTTGTGAACGCCACCCCGGATGGGGATGACAGATACCATGTTGATGAAAGCAGAACCATCTTTGCGATAATTTATGATGCTGACTTGGCACTCCTTGTCAGCGATGATGTTCTTGCGAAGATGGGCAACGGCGTCCTGTGCGGTGTGGATACGATCCTGACCGCGTTGGACGAGACCACCGGGAGCCTGGAGGAAGCGACAGTTGCGGCCGATAACCTCGTGCTCGTCGTAGCCGGTGAGTTTGTAAAATGTAGGGGAGGCATAGACTGGAATGGGGGGGAGATGAGCGAGCGGGCGGACTGGCGAGAAGGAAGCTTACCTATAGGGGAGTCGAAGCGACGGGTGTCTGTGACTACAAATGAGCAGGAGAGGTCTACCGGACCGAGATAGATCTTGGGAAATGGGCGGTTTACGACGCGCGCAAGAATAGAGAGGAGGTCGAAACCGGAGGAGGAGTAGACGGGGAGACCGAGGGCGGAGGGGATGGAGAGGGGGAGGTGGGAAGAGTATGGGTGGTGGGCGGTTAGTTCGGAGGCGTGGTGGGAGTGAGGGTGAGGGTATGTGGAGGCGTTTGAATGAGAATACGAGTACGCGGATTGGGATTGGGGAGGTTGTTGCGGCGCGATGGGGTAGGAGGAGGATGTCGCGGACTGGAGAGAGCTTGGAAGGAACGGAGTGTCAGAGAGAAGCGGAGACGGAGGAAGAGAACGCACAAGTTGTTGGAGTAGCCTTCTGGAGAGGCGAACCAGGAGAGGGAGGAGGAGGGCGGATAAAAACCAGCGGGGAGGGCCTCTGCACCGCCGCCTGGGGGGGACGGCGGGGGCGTTGAGGATGAGCTGAGGAAGCTGGAACT
>JAPEVG010000046.1:0-140616 GCA_029747595.1 Trametes cubensis
CGATCGGGGGGATGCTCGGGCTGCTGTTCAACGCGCTCTTCGCGGACAGCGCGATCATCGCGCTCGACGGCGTGAACACGTCCGCGGCCGGCGGGTGGCTGAACCACAACTGGAAGCAGCTGTACGTGCAGATCGCGTACATCGCCGCGTGCACGGCGTACTCATTCGTCGTCACCGCCGCGGTCGCGCGCGCGCTCGACTGCGTGCCGACGCTGCACCTCCGTGCGACGCCCGAGGAGGAGATGCTCGGGATGGACGACGCCGAGGTGCGTTATTTTTTCCTATTTTCTGAGGCCCCGCCCCCCCTCTTCTCCTCGATATATGTATGTATCGCTGACGTGAATGGGTGGTAGATCGGCGAGTTCGCGTCGGACTACATCGAGGTCCGGAGAGACTACCTCGACTGGTCCCCGCTCTACCACGCCAAGAGCGAGACCGAGTCGGACATGCCCCCAACGACGACCACGACGAAGAGCGCCGCGGCAGGGGCGACGGGGGTGCCTGCAGCGGGCGACCGTCATGGGGTACCTGATGCGGACCTGGGTCTGGGACATGGGCCGGACGCGGTGCCGATGCGCACGCTCAACGGGCATGGACATGCGAACGGGAGTGGGAACGGCGGGGAGGTGAACGGGGAAGGCGAACGGGGGCGCGCTCGCGCCGATCTTGGAGAAGGCGGAGGGCGGCAAGGGCGGCAAGGACGGGGCGTCATAGCGTCCATCGAGTGCTCGGAAACGAAGGCACGAATGCATGAAACCTACCAGGCCTGGGGTAATGCTTCACGCCTGGATATGAACGCCCGCCCGCCCAGACGACGATGCAAAAGTATGCCTCGGCACACATCGCTACACCCCTCGTATTTCCACCCTCCCGCTGATTCACCCCTCGCTGCTGCCGCGCTGTCTCCCCGGTCCACTGTCCCCACCACGGACCACCACACCCTACCCCGCCCTACCCCACTCTACTGTGTCTTGTTTTGTTTTGTCTTGTGTGTTGTGTTGGAAAATCCGGGGCGTCGCACCGCAATAGTACGCGGGCCCCGACGGACGATAGGGTCTTGTACAATGTGTGCTCGTGCCCCACCCCTAGCATTTATAAGCGTATGGAGTCGAGCAGGTCGAGCATGTCGCATATACGGATCCCTTGGTGTACAAGTAGATACTCGCAGCTGGATATCTCATCTGGCAACTAGAGTTTGGTTTCTATATCTTGTTTTGTGCGTTGGTGATCTGTGTGGTAGCTTCGTTTGGAATCTTGGCGATTACACGCCATGAATTCTGACTGAATCCACTAGTAGGACTATGCGGAACAACGAACGAGGCAGATATGTATCAACGTGCTCTTACATCCGACTGCACCCAAACCGCAAGCGCAGCGTCTACAACGCACCTTGCCGATCCAGTTGACATTAGGGCTCTCTCAAGAGGAGTCTGGCTGTACACGACTGAAACGTTGACGGAGTCCGCCATGTGTCACGGGTTGTCGGGCGGCCCCAGCCAGGACTTCGCGGGCGCGCGCGAGGACTCGGATGATACCATGGCGCCGTCTCTTTCACAGCTTCCACCTTCAAGGCCGGCCTAGCAAACGCGAGGGGCCACTGCATAATCATTAATGGCGGTCACCAAACACTTCAAACTCAACAACGGCATGAGCATGCCTGCGATAGGCGTCGGGTGAGCTGGCCCATGCTTTGGCACCTTGCGCGCACTGCAGTGGCACCTAGGCTTACGGGGTACCTATCATCAGCTGCTGGATGGGGACGCCTGGTGAAGGAGAACATGTCACTGCGATGGTCGCTCGCGCATTGGAGCTCGGTTACCGTCATATTGACACGGTACGGCCTTCATAACGAGCGTCCGAGCAGACTTGCGTGATGGCCTGACATCGTCTGACAATAGGCTGCGAACTACGGCGAGTTGTTTATCGAGGGCGTGCGTTATGTGTGACGGTGGATGACCGTCCGCATTATGAACAGGGAACGAACGGTCCGTCGGAAGGGCGCTGAAGAACTCGGGGTCACCGCGCAGCGAGGTCTTCGTCACTACGAAACTGGAGTAAGCAGCATGTTCTCTGCAGCACGCGAGGGTCCCGCCGCTCACCTTATGCATGCTTTAGCCAAAGGGACCATGGTCGAGTCGAAGAGGCGCTTGACGCGAGCCTGTCGAAACTCGGCGTGGAATACGTGGATCTGTACCTCATGCATTGGCCGATGGCTTGTGACGAATCAGGTAGAGCCCTGCGCGTGCCTCCTTCTACCATGTTGCTGCTGGTTCATGGTGTCCCGTAGGCAAGACTTTGCAGCCAGACGAATCACCCACCTTTGTCGAGACCTGGAAAGCCATGGAGGAACTCTTCAAAACCGGTGGATTCCCATTCTCATTCCACCCCATATGCGCGCGTGCTGAAGGTGCTCTTGCACTCCTAGGGAAAGCGAAGGCGATCGGGGTCTCCAACTTCAGCATCAAGACGCTCACCGAGCTTCTCGAACACGCAAACGTCGTGCCCGCGGTGAACCAGGTGGAACTGCACCCCTGCCTCCCGCAGCACGATCTGCTGGAGTTTTGCACGAAGAGAGACATCCTGCTCACTGCATACACGCCTCTCGGAAAAGCCAAGTTCGTCAACGACCCTGTCATCCAAGAAATCGTGGAGGCACATGGCCCTAGGGCGACGGGCGCACAGGTGCTCTTGAGTTGGGGTGTCCAGCGGGGCACGGCCGTAATCCCGAAAACGCTGCATCCTGAGCGTCTGAAGGAGAACCTCGACGTGAGTGTATGCGACTTGGGGACACCTGACATGGCCGCTCATCGGGTTACCCCGCCCAGCTAAAACATCTGAGCGCGGCGGAGATGGACGCACTCGACGATTTCCACAAAAGGCCGGGCATGCACAGGAGCATGTGCGGCTTCCACTCACCAGAGCTCGGGGGCTCGTGCTTCGGGTGGACCTACACACAGCTGGGGTGGGAGTTGACTCTTGGCGGCGTTCACCTATAATTACCGTGCCGTTATCAGCGAGCCATCTTTGGGTCCGTGTAGATACATACCTATAGCTACTTGCCGCCACGGTGCTACCTGACACCACAAGCGAAAGCTCTAAGTAAGTAACATGTCATTGCCATGGCCAGCACATCAGGAAAGCGTTAAATGTCCAGATGGAGACGGGCGTCTCCAGGGCCTCCAAGGCTGGCTCCATGGGGCTCCAGGCGCCCGTCGTGCACTCCGGGGTGGTGAACCGGCCTCTTTCACATAGCAAATTTTTGGCACAAAATAAATACAGAGGGTTCGGACTCACGTCCTAGAGGCTGGTGTTCAAGCGATTTTGAGATTCCTGTGCATGCGCGACGCGAGACAAGCCTTCGAAAGCCGTGGGAAAGGCTCCATCCAGAGCCAGATGGAGACGGGCGCCTCCATATTTCGCGGGGTGCCTCCAACGCCTCCATCGCTCCATGCGCTACCATATGACGCGAAACGACACCTAACCCAATTCCTGATGCATGACGTGCATGATCCAGATCTCGATTGACGAGGCGCTACTCAGGACTTCGTCTGTACTCGGGCGGCACGTCCGAGTCCCCTGGTACGTTCACCTCCGAACGAAGCATAGGGCTTGGCGGTTGCGCACAGCCATGACTGTTCAGTTTGAACTTTAAATCTACGCAGCTGAGCGCACGTAGGCGCCCGAAGTTACCGTGCGCTCGGCAAGTCCCGCGGGAATGTTCAACGTTCAACGTTCATCTCGTGCAGCCTAGTATTAGTTCGTCAACTAATACCTCATCTGCGAGTAAAACTCAGGCCAGTTCTTGCTCTGACTAAATTTGTACGACGCATATAATTAGATTTATCACGTCCTCGATTGATCTTCCGCCCCCGTTACAAACGCTATCCAGAAACCAAGAAATCCGCCTTCGCCCAACAGCCTCCCTACGGTCCTACATCCATCGCCTTGTTACGGATGGTGAGTACTCCGTAACTCTCTAGCAGTCACAAAAGTTGACGTCGAGGCGGGCAGAGTCGCCGTTATAATCGTAGTAGTAGACACCGCCGTTCCTCTGGCCGTAGCATTGCTCGATGATGTCTTGGAAGCCGTCCCAGCACTCCTGCTGCGAGTAGAACTCGCCGTCAAGCGTGACGTGTGCCCAGCCCCAGCCGAGGGACGAGCTGTGGGACCAGTCGTCGGAGCCGCAGAACTGCTGGCGAGCGGCGTACACGCTCGACTCGCTCTCGCACTGGCTGCAGCCAGACGAGCTGTAGCAGTTGGCAGCGAGGGCCGAAGGAGTGAGGGCCGCGAGGGCGACGGCGAGGGTGGCAAAGGCTCCGAGTTTGAACTGCATGACGAATGCTGTTTCAATAGCGCATCGTCAGTGTCGTTCTCGATGTCCTGGACAACGACTAGCTCACCGAGGAGAGAGTAAGCTGTCTGGAGAGACAGGGGCTGTCTTTGGCTGATTGCTTGGAGTTGTAGACTGGAGTCTGAGGGAATGGCAGGGCTTCGAGCTCTATTTAACAGGCTCATGAGCGTCAACAATCCGCCGTTAAAATTTCGAGTCGGACCCACCGGTGAGTCTCAAGACGACACGATGTCTGAGCGTCGTCCCCCAGCTAACCACAATTGCCGCTCAATGCATTTCATAGTTCTTGTTGCCCTCGGAACGCCACACGAAGAACCGGATGCAGAACGGGCGTGCGTCCTCCGCCTGCCAACCTAGACCGATTGGCACCTGGCAATACGAACGCTCAGGCAGTATACTCTAGACGAGGTCCGAGAGTTTGTGGTCGACGCATGATGACGAGTGCAAATTAATCGACAGATTCTCTCTCTTACTACCCGTACGCTGGTCCGCTTCAACTTCTGCCAAGGTGCGCCGCCTCATTTATCGCTTATCTACCATCATATTGCCTGCAGAACGCAAACACCTTTCAATGCGGAGTAATGCCCGGGTGCCGTACGTGATGCCAGTATATCATCAGGAAATGCTATGGCTTGCATGACAGGTATCGTACACCACATATCCGGGCGTCGTCATCATCCCATTGCCGATGATGTACGCGCGCCTGGCGCAGCCGCAAATTACAACATACGCATCGGTACTGTCCACACGAGTTCAAACAGTAGCGTGGTATTCGAGGTGCTCTCCGTGATCAATCCGGGACATTAACCCGCCGGGCAGGAGCATTTACCATAGAACTGTCGCGTACAGGGACATTACAACCGGGAGCAAGACACGTGCTACGTGAGAGTGCCACACATCGAACTCCGTTCGAAGGGCCCTCTGCACATTGGTAACTCTCATTCGTTTTAATACATCTTTCCTTGGTTACCCTGGTCATTACAGGACCCTCCCGGCTGCTCGTGCACATTGCAAATGTCAACGAACCTCCGTGCGCGGCGAAGCTGCTTGGACACGAACGCCGACCACTGCCAGTTCGTCCGCATCCACGAAGTTTCCGGACAACCGCCGCGACCACACTCTATGTGACACTGTCTCCTCTTTGTCGAAGCGCGATGATACATGTACACTGTGCGTTGGAGAGGCGCCGCCTTCGCTGCGTAGTTTACCACTGAGCGTTAGGATGGCCACTGTCACTCCGCAGATAGGCTATAGCGCGGTCGATGGGCGATACATGCCCCCTCGACGATCGTTCTTCTGAACACCAATGACGACTTTAGAAAGCGGAGATGTTTACGGCGGGAAGATGGTCGCACTGAGCTAGAGTCACGGTCATGGTTTCCTCAGTCTCGATAAGACACCCGAGTTGTACTGACCGCCTGCCTCCAAATGTGTTAAGACGCTGTGAATCCCTGTTAAGCGCGGTGGGCCTCGCCGGAAATGTATGTAACCTACCGCTGGCTTTCGCGTTTGTCCCCGGTTAGCCCGAATGAGTTTGGACGATATCTGCACATGCAAGGCCTATTGTGTACAAGTCACGACTGATGGTTCTGGCAATAGCTCATCAAGAACCCACACGCCGGCGGCGTAGAACAAGCGTAGACGCACCCGGTCGGCGAACCACAATGGTCAAATTCTACAGCGAAATTTCATCTCTCCGATGCATACGCTGTTGATGGGACGCTGAATACTATCTGACTCGGAATAGCTCCGCCTCCGCATCCAGCGCGTCGGCGCGACAACAGTACTCGCTCGATCATCCTCGACTAGCGTACATCCACTCATGCACATTGAGTTTGTGGTCCAGGGCGGTTCGCTGGCCAGAGATGTTTACATACACTTCCGGTCGTCCTCCATCCTGCATGTCACCGTCCGAACATGACGGACGGGGTAGAGAAAGTACAACCTCGTATCAAACCGCACGGAAGTGTCGATGAAATCAAGTCGGGCTATGTAGACATGGCTTACCACAGCATCGTGAGCCTAAACTGCCTTTGAGCTCTGCCTACGGTTCAGCGCACTCTGATTACGCACGATAATGACCTCCCATACACAAGATGGCGCTGCAAAACCCCCCTACTATCCTCTAGAAGATCTATGCTCAACGGCAGCAGGATGTCGAGGCTGCCAAGTGGACGCCGGGAACACGCCCCGAGGAGCTCGGGACGTACCTTCATATGGACCTCGCCCCTCCCCTCATGGATTTCGTTAATCGGCTGAAAAACAACCCATCGACGTATACCTCGAGCCCCTCCCTCAGTCTCATGGCCGAAATCAAACGCGCATCCCCGTCAAAGGGCGACATCGCGCCGTTCGTGAACCCCGCGCAACAAGCATTGCTCTACGCGCAATCCGGCGCGTCCGTCATCTCGGTGCTCGCAGAACCAACCTGGTTCAAAGGCAGCCTGACCGACATGCACCTCGTGCGCAAGGCGATCGACGCGCTGCCGGACCGCCCGGCGGTTCTCCGCAAGGAGTTCATCTTCCCCGAATACCAGATCGCGGAGGCGCGGCTCTGGGGCGCCGACACGGTCCTCCTCATCGTCGCCATGCTCTCGCAGGAGCAACTGCAGAGGCTCTACGCGTATTCGCGCCGCCTTGGGATGGAGCCTTTGGTGGAGGTAAACAACGCGGCGGAGATGGCGCGGGCTTTGGAGGTCGGGGCGAAGGTGATTGGAGTCAACAATCGGAACCTGCACGACTTCAGCGTCGACATGGGCACGACGAGCGCGCTGGTGGACATGGTGCGCGAGCGGGACGTCGTCCTGTGCGCTCTGAGCGGTATCCAGGGCCCAGAGGATGTGAGGGTGTATAAAGAGCAAGGCGTGAACGCGGTGCTGGTCGGGGAGAGTCTTATGCGCGCTTCGGACACGAAGAGGTTCATCAAGGAATTGTTGGCGTGGCCTGACGCATAGGCCCACTCACCGGATCAGTTAGATGGTTCAACAAGGAGCAGTACGCCTACGGGAGACTAGTTCGATCGTCATGTTTAACAAAGTAGGGTGGTGCTTGCATCGAGACTGGCACATTTGTCTTTTGCCTATGTGCCGTGCGCGTACTTATATTTTCGACGTCTATGAGTAGCTTGCGTGTGAGATTTGAATAATGCCTGTGTAGCTCAGGCTGGGTGGTCCAGTAGAAGTACTTACACTGGTAGTACTGTACCTGGAAGCCTGACATGTCATTCAATCATTGTGTACTCGATTGCAACTCCGACGTTTGCGTGATAGAGGATGTTGATCGGTGTCTGAAATGCTACAATGACGTCAATAGTCGATCGATATGTTCTTGAAAGGAACGTCGAGCCTTATAATCATGTAACGAACTTGTTCGCTTTCTCGCATCTCCCCACGCCGCCCTGCAAGTGATGTCTCCCATTCGCACCCGCGCAAAGGCTCGGGCTCGCAAGGAAAACGCAGATGTGCCATCCATGTCGAGTGGGTCAGGTGGCTCCCTGCCATCTTCCAAGGTCAAGGTCAACTCGCACCAAGCGCGCGTTCAAACCATCAAGCATGCGTACCGGCGACAGACCATTTTCAACATCGAACAGGGCGGCCAACGCGTCGAAATTCTCGCAGATCGCACCGCACGAATAAACACTCAGCGCAAAGCGAAAGAGCGGCGGCTCACAATGGCCCATTTCCCACCTCCGAGCCGGCTCAATGACGAGGTCGCGTCGGCGAGCACCCCGGAGATCCAGAAGACTCCGTTCAAGCGGCATATGGCTTTGAGGGTGACCCCGCGAGTGTGTTGGGCTCAGCATGTTCGTATCTTTTCTGGTCATACCCAGGATGCTTTCAAGGTATGTACTCTGTAAATAACCGTACCTTCGTCACGATGGCGTTGACAATGCCACCAAGGCTACATCCCAGCCAAAGCCAAAGCCAACGCCGTCGACATCTATCCTAGTTTACAGAGATCCTTCTCCTGCCAAAGAGGTACTCAGTAAGCCGCTTCAAGGCAAACAGGGTCTAGATGGTGCTCGAGGGAGACGTCCCCATCGTGCCTATGTCGAAGTCCCTCATCCGGGCGTGACTATGCGTTCTCGTTCCCGTTCTCGCTCTCGTCCCAAATCTCAGGCCTTCCCTCTCATATCTTGTGATGACACTCCATCGGGGATGGACGGTGCATCTTCCTCAACTGGACCTGGATTGAACGACCCGCATGTTCTCCGACAGACCTCCACCGGCACCCGTGTATCTGCAGCTTCTGCTACTCGTCTTGTGACTACTAGCTCTGGCCTCAAGAACATCCCTGTCTGCCGGCTCGAAGGGCGCTGCGCATGCACAGCACCTTCAACTTCTACTGGGCCTTACACGCGGCGGAAAGAAGCGTCTCATATGACTACCATCGCTAGTTCTAGCGCACGTCTTGACTCGTCCTCCGTGTTACTTAGCGTACGGCCCACTAAAGCTCCTCTTGGCGGCCGTGCATCTAACCAGGTTGATCGCTGGTTTCTACGCTTCGGCATTGTCTACTCGGTCTTCGTCTCGCTCATGTTACTTCGCATCTTCGGCATCTGGTGAACATCCGTGTCATTCGACTGGGCTCTCGCATCCGATCTCTCCTCCTCTTTCCTCTCTCGGGCTTTGGACATTCGCGGCGATGCAATTGTAGTATTACGCGTGTTTCATAGAAACGGTGGCGGTCACGAACAAGGCTGCAGATGTACAGTACGCGCACCCCTCATCATGATCATCGACTCTAGCCCGAATGCGTATCAGGTCAGCAACTATTAGCTTCCAGCGTACAGTCCGAGTCGCCTCTCTCCGACAGAGGCGTAATAGCGATTGCTTAATTGAACGCACTTCGGGGTTTATAGTGGGTCACTGATGCTTTGCGGATGCGGGCCGTGCATTCCCATGCTTGGTCAGGGGCAATCAGTTTATAGCGGGAGGCCCTCCGCCACACACTCCTTGAACACATACCGCCATATCCCTCATGTCCGTCTCAATGGTAGAAGGCGACCGCTCAATGCAACTGGCCGGCGCATCTAACACGCATAGCACTCAGCGGCTCATGCTCCACTCGCTCCCTACGGAGCTCATCGAGCGCGTCCTAACGTTCAGTGACCCGCGTGCCGTTTCGGTAAGTCTGTTTCTCAAACAGTCTCCGCTCACTAAGCTCCTCTAATGCTAGCCCGTCATGTGACACTGCATGGGCTTGGACATCCACAGAGATATGCGCAGACGTGCCGGTTCGCGAGGAGGCTTGTGTACGAGCCCAAGGATCACTTTCTCTGGCGCGAGCTCTACCTTGGCCGGCCGTTCGACGACCTACGCAAGGCGATCCCTGTTCCCCCACGACACCCTCTGTTCGGTGACAGGTCGTTCTGTGTGCGTGAACTCGAAGGCGGCGCAAGTACGGAACCTCCACCTACGTCTCCGTGGCAGTCCGAGCTCCAGCGACGCATTGAGGCAGAAGCGGTCGTGGCGTCGGACCAAAGCGACCCGGAGGAGCTCCGGCGCGCGTTTGAGACATTCCTTGCGGCGGTGGACACGGCACTTCCTGTTAGTAAGGCTGACGTCGGTGAGGACGGGAAGAAGATCAACTCGCGCTCAGAAACCCTCCTTTGGCTCGACCACCTCCTACGGCGGACCCGCGTCCTCAATCGCGCAATCATCGTACCCGGCACACAACCGCCGCACGACTCAGCGCGATTCGCGTCCACCCGCGAGCTGCGCTCTGCGACGGCGGCCGCGCGGGCTGACGGGGCCGTGCTGCACCCCCCGAGCGCGCCCGAGGACCTGCACCAGCTGCGCTGCCAGCTGCGTGCGTACGTCGCGCTCGCGCATGAGAGCAGCTTCGCGGCGGACAGCCGGCTGCGGATGATCGAGCTCCGGAAGAAGAGCCGCTGCTTCGTGTACGACATGCGCAAGTACCAGCCCGAGACGCTCTGGGGGCCCTACCGTGTCGTCTGGCTGCCGTCCGCGCCTGGAAGCTCGCTGTGGGAGGACTCAGGCTCGGTATACGGGAACCTGTCGGCTTCCGAGGGCTCTGACAGCGCGATGTCCGACGCGAGTTTCTCGGAGAGCGAGGACGGACACGGTAGCAGTACCACCTCGGCGAGCGGGACGCGTACCGCGCCCGCGCTGCTCGTGAACTGGGAGCACGTCGAGCACATCCTGAACGTCGTCGCGCTGAAGCTGCGCGACGTGCCACACGCGTGCCTCGGATTCTACAAGAAGCCGCTGTTCTCGCTCGAGGCGCTCCGGGCGTACTCCGCCGTGGGCGCGTTCGAGCGCGAGCCGCACGACTGGGCGGGCGTGACGGGCAAGTGGCGGCGGTTTGTGTGCTTCATGGATTACCGGTGAGGAGCACTATCTCAAGATTATCTCAAGTCTTTTGTTGGAATATGCTGATGATTGGGGATGGGATGGTCGAATGTAGGGACCTGTACAGTGAGTCGAGATCAACTCCTGGAGCACTGTACATTTCGTCACTAATGCTGCCCATTTCTCCATCCGATCGATGATGAACAATAGTGTTCAACGTAAGCTAACCCACCCGTCGTCGAAGCTCCTTGAGCCCCTTACACATTCGACGCCAGAACTCGCACCTACCTCCAGGCCCACACCATCCCTCATTCTTCGAAGACCCATTCGACGAAGCGCTCCGCCCCGTCGAGCTGCACCTCTCGCTCATCCCCGCATCAACCTACTTCTCCGGCCCCTCGCAGGCGCCCTACGACCCCTTCTTCCCCTCCGCGCACTCCGAATCACCTACGGGCACGAGCGGAGACCCCCGGGCCAGCGATCCCGACAGCAATAGCGCACGATCGTCACAGCGCTTTCCAACGCTCTACTTTGAGGGCCACTCGCACGGCCCGCACGCGAGCACCGCGTCGATCCGGGGAAGGGTGGGCGTGCTCGCGGACGGTGCGGTGCGCTGGCAGTTCGTCACGACGTACGACGGGCGGATGCAGTGGAGCGCGGAGGGTGTGCAGATTGGGCATGTGTGCAGCGCCGCGGGCATTGCGGGTATATGGACGGGAGCGCGTCATGAGCACGGTGCGTCGTTCGCTCCAGAGTCCTGGCGCGTATTAACACGGCTGATGTGATGGTGCTGTGGTATGCGGTAGATGACCCTGCTGGTAAGGACGTTGTCATCACGAGAGACGTACTTGATTTGCTGAGTCTGGTCCACAGGTCCGTTCTGGATGGTCAAGGTCAACGATGAGCTCCCCGCGGGAGTACTCAACACGTTGCACTAAACCTCACCAAAATTTCCTTGCATTTCCATCAATACATGTGATGGGCATATACGCCGCAGCTCCTCGTGGGCATACAATTGCATCGTACATTCCTTCAGGTATCCGTTGTTGTACAACAGTTATATGACAGCGATCTCGTCTTGATACATTCGCGCAATCTCGAGCAGTTCCTCCAGCATCCATCATATCACTTCACTGCAAAGGCGTGCCGCTTGCTTTGGCGAAGAAGGTAGCAAGTCTGGCGTACAGGTCCTCGTAGCTAGGCAAGTATTAGGATTTGTCCGAGACTACTGATGTAGATTGAGGGATATACGTACTGTTTTTTATTCTCGGGGTCATCGAGATTGGCACGCGCAGCAGCAAAGCCATGGAAGCTGAATGTCCGTTAGCACACAACAAGGTCTCAGTCGAGTGGTCAGAGAAGACGCACGAGTCGTAGAGCTTGTAGTCGCTCTTGTCTGAGATGGGCTTCTTGGAGATGATCTCCAGGATTTGTTTGGACTGTATGGATAGATTAGGTCGGTCAGTCTCAATTTATCGGAATCTGCGGTTATGTGACTGACCTCATCGACAGGCTCGTCGTTGCTCGGGTACAGACCCAGCGGAACCTTGAGTTCTGTCACGTCGCCATGGTTGAGCATCCTGTGAAACAAGTAAAAAACCGTCAGGGATCCCCGTCATGAGTTTGAAGGATTGCATTTCGATACTCACGCCGGATGAACGGCTGCCACAGCATCGAACGGGGTCGACTCAGCAGAACCGGCAAGGATAGTGACCTTGCCGCCTGTGTCGCCACGTTGATTAGTACGCGAAGGATACGCGAGACAATCGTAATGCGTACCCCAGCAAAAGCCAAAGGTGCCGACCCACTTGGCTCCCTCAGCCTTGAGCTCCTTCCCGACGTTGATTAGCTTAGATACGGCGTCCTGGGGCTTCGCTGGGCCGCCGAAGAAGGCCTGGAGCTTGCCCTTTTCCTCGTCGGTCTGGGGAGGGAACTTGTCCACGGGCCACGGCTCGGCTGGCTCAAAGAAGTCCGGCATGAGAACCTGGGCGTTCAGCTTCTCAGCGAGGATGTCTGCGCCCTGCTGCGTCTGGGGCTTGAAGCTGAAACGATCGTCACATCTGCGGATCCCTCGCGCCAAGACAGATACGGAACTTACCCAAAGATGTCATAGACGCAGACGAGAGCGACGTCCCCAGGTTTCTCTGGGCCCGTCACGTAAACCTGCAGCGTTTCAGGTCGAGGATTAGCTCAGCGATAACGGCGTTTCGGGTGATCGACGCGTAAACGCACCTTGCTGAAGCCGGCATAGGATTTGTAGGAACCCTTGGGCTGGTAGTCGGACTTGACGGGAGGAATCGTGCAGCACGCGACATTGGTGTTGTGTACGGTGGTAGACATTGCGCTCGTGCTTGTCTTTGCGCGGTTGAGATGGTGGACGAGTGCTCTCAAGCGTGTCAACATTGGATGTCGTCATTCTCTCCCTCGGCCCACCCCCGTTCTTATACCCCTTGCCTTTTCAGGACACATCACGCCCACACGGCATCTCCCGGCATCCCATAAATCTGCCGCGTCGGGCGTCTGTTTCGTCCTTCATCTCAACCCTCACCATCGCCTGGTGTTTACTCACTCACCGGGCAACTCTCCGTCTCTGTCTTGCTACAAGTGACCTGGGGTACCCGTGGACGAGGGCAGAAAAGCTTACGCGAGCTCAATTAAGCCGGAGCGCTTTCTAGTCCGCTCGGCGAGCCTTCGCCAGCGGTGTGGAAAGTGCTTGACTATGTAGCTCATACATACCTCCAATACACTTTTCTCTCTTGGCCTTGTTCCAGTCTTGAAGGTGTCAATGCAAGCGATGCATTACTTACTCCGTACGTGACGTATAGTAAGGTGTCATTGCAGATAGTGAGTACGCCAGCCACAATTCCGCATACAAGCCTCAGCTGTCCCTGCCCGCTCAAGAATCAACATCGCAACGTTCAACGGTAGCCATCGTATCCGCCTGGTTGCTGTGTAGCGTAGGCTTTGGCCTGTGGTGGGTATTGGTACCCGTATTGTGGCGCCGGATTGAGGGTCTGCCCGCTCGAATTTGTCGACCTCGCCATCGCATTTTCGTAGTCGACCGCGTCCTTGCTCAGTGGAGTGATGATCCCGAAGACCGTGTAGATGAAGACGGAGATGTACTCCGCCAGCACGGACATGATGAGGTAGATGGCCCATTCGGACGACGTCGAGCTGAACTTCGCCAGGCCCGAGTTGCTCGGTGCTGTCGGCACCAACTGTCCGTCCACAATCGCGAACGGCGAGGGCGCGAACGAGCTGAGAACTCCATACAGTACCCGGACGAAGATGAAGGGCAGCGTAATGATAATACCAGTGAGCAGCTATAGTCAGACACATCAGGGTTTGTGCTGACGCGAGTAATATGCTCAGAAGACTCACCCTCTGTCTGTATTTGAGGATCACAGACTTGTTAGCCCAGCAGTAGGCCGTGAGGAGAACCGTCACGCCGTAAACGACGGCGAAGATGATGGCCCCCGAGTGCCGGAGGTTGGTTCCTGTGTTGAGAGCACTCTGCGTTGTGGCGTTCCCGATCTCGGAGCCTCCGATGATAGCGAGGATCAGGCCCACGAGACTTGCGAGACCGGCGAGTCGCAAGCCCTTGATGACAAGGGTGGTGCCATCGAGCCCAAATTGTGTCCTGTAGCAAGTGTGAGTCAGCCTCATTGTCTGCATATATGAGGGAGTTGGTACTGACGTCGTGCGTAGGAATCCTACTGTCGCGATGAGTAGCGGAGATGTGCCCGCAGATTCCATGATACCGTAGATGATTCGGTCGGTAACGTTCGTCGGGTTCTCTTCCGACAAAATATGCGTGACGGCACCGATGATTCGAACTGGCGGCGTCAACGTATCCTCGCTCAGCTTCGAGTCTCGACGCGTCTGCTAAGCAATGAAGGCACGTACTGATCGACAGTACCACCAAGGATATCCACCCGGCCTTCCTAGCGAAGCCATTGCGGACAGAGAGGAAGATGCCTGCGACAAGGATGGGAACGTAGATGACGATGACGACGATCGAGATGATTCCCCGTGCGTCCAAGTGCATCTCTGCAGAGCTCAAGTCGTGATTATGTACAAGGGGTACTTGCAGAGCGAGTGGGAGAAGATCGAGGCTGGAAGGAAGCGCGAAGGGCTGGTTACAGCCTAGAGCCTCGAAGGAAGAAAAATGCAAGAAGAGCTATAACGATCCTCCGTTTGCTCTGTGCCCTATATATCGAAGATCCTCAACCATCCTAACCTGTAGTCGGTCCCCGAGTCTCTCACAGTCAAACCAATGGTGTACGCTCGAAAACCGCCCGTGCCTGGCCCGTGGCAGTGCCCGGGTGCGTTCCCCAGCGATTTACTGACTGAACCTTACTGCAAAGCACCCTATCGCGCAGCCGACTCGCACGCGTCCAGCATTACAGCCTCCAGCCACTGGCGCGACTAGTTCGCAAGAGTTGGTAGCTAGGCGGAGGAAGCAACTCCGACTGCACCCTCATGGTGAGGCGGGTACGCGGGCGTGCTGGCATTGGTCGCGCGGGTGCGCTCCGCTTGTCACGGGAACGATGCGTATAGCGCGGCGCAGCTACTTAAGCTTCAAACAGGCCGACCGGCATGTCGTCTTCAACCTGTAGGTGTATAGCATAGCTCAACTTGCTGTACGAGCGTTGACCAGCAAGGTTAGAATGAGGCAGGAATGCGATTAGCACGGACGTGTGCGAATGCATTCGCGGCAAACGTTATCGGTAGCACACGCGGATTGGTGCAACCTGACCGCCAGCGCAAGAGATGAGTACCGCTTTTGCTGTCAACGTACTTATCCGCAGCCGGAGGAGGATGGGCGCGAGCCGTATGTGCGTGGATCACGACGCGTGGTCGAGCTCGCTGAGCGGTAATAGCTGGTAGGACGCCGGCAAATAGCTGCGCCTCATGCCCAACACTAATACCTCGCCCCGCTGCGGGACCTGCGCATCTTGACATATTGACACAAGGAATGGGATTCCAACGCACGGCACGGGCATATGAGGCGGACGATCGTGCTGTATGTTGTGTAATGTGGTCCGCGATCGGAGCGGTATTGCCAGACTTGCGGACGACGGACGTGGGCAGCTACGAGCCAAATCGTTTGGCAAGTCCAGCTTTGATCGGGACATTGCTCGTCGGTGTATTTTTCTGACACCTCGTACATGGTACGTGCACGTTCACACCTGTGCTTTGTTCACTATTAGGAAACGTCGGGTATGTCGCGTGCCAGGACGTACGACCTCTAAACTCCCGGGACGTCAGCCTGTCATCTACTGTTCACAACCTAGCCTCCGGCGTTGTCCCTCCTCACTCTCTTTACGACAAGGTTTTCTGCCCTGTCGATCGTGATAGCCTGTATGCGATTCGGAGGCGCTGAGAAAGCTCCAGTCTCGTGGGACGTCTGTCGCATACAGCTGCGCACCAACTTCCAGTGAGTCACTCCAGGATGCCGTCGCTGGTCAATCTACTCAACCGATATTATAGCGCTTCGTTCTCGATTTTCAGATCCTCCGTTGATTGCGCCTTAATGCCATGGCCCCGGGGTCAAAGCCCCAACGGGCGTTTCGCAGTCATTGCGCTTGCGGTTCGAGAACATGCAGGGCGGCCCTGTCACTGGACAACCCTCAAGGCAAATTCTCTCCATTGGGTATTGTCGAACAGCCTCTCGGCACCCGATTGCGCCGTTTTAATCAATGTGCACGGTAGACATTAACGCTCTATGGCTAGCCGTGCGCGCCTTGCCGCTCTTTCGTCTCGACCCTGGCGTGACTGCTCATTCGTCTCGCCCCCCGCGTGTTATGTCGGCAATGTACCAATTAAGGTGCGGGAACGCCATCCCATGCACCTCTGACAGTGTCGATGATCTAGTGCTTTGTCCGGAAAAATCACTCGCCGGATACCCAGTCTGCGTTCACCGCACACGAGGGCTCGCACATCCATGCAAACGTCTCGGGCTCTTTTATGCGAATTGGAACGTGTCGCAGCTTCTAACACACATCATATACAACTCGAGTGGGAGCCTAGAGAGAAGCCAGCCGGTAAGCACAAATCGTCCCAATCCAAACCCAGCGGCGACGCAGCGTGTCTTTCACATGATAATGCTTCCAATCTTGACGTCGAATATTGACGGCTCGCTTGTCGTAGGACGCTGGAACCATTGAGACTAGAGAAAATGTTATCGAGGTGGAGGAGGGGTATAAAAACCAGAGACGAGCTGTTAGGTCAACCCCAGCCTAGCTCCCCTCACACTCTTGCATCCGCTCCAACATGCCTATCCTATCTTCGAAGCTCCTCACGGAGATCAACCTCTCCCACGTCCGTCAGCTCGCTCAGATGGAGCTCCCACCGCCGACAGACGCCCCAAAGGAAGTCCCGCCACCGTTCCTCTTCGGGAGCACCATCGATTGGATCAACGCAAACAAGAGCGCCATTCTTGCAGCTCAAGACTCTCGTGGGTGCTGAGCTTTCGTATCGTTCCGAATGTACCTGAGCTCCCTTTCTCTTACAGAGTGCTCCAGCACGTCGCCTAGCACTCCAAACTGGGACGCCGTCCTCTTCGCACTGGTGGAGAGCTCCGCCATGTATCTGCGGTAAGCAAATGAAGATCTCATCTAACGGCTTATTGGATGAAGCGACCTTGCTACGTAACCTCTAGTAAGCCAGATAAAATGGCGCTGGCCATCACTGCTGCGCGAGGAGGGGAATTTGAGGACGCGATCTCCCACCTTGAGGCTGCACAAGAAGACATCAACACCATTGTCGGTGTCCGTTCAGCTCACATCCTCGAGTCATTATACTCATGAACTCTTTGCACAGGCTACTGCCTTGGACTGTACCTTCGTCCAGCTTTGCGGCAAGTACTATCGTCGTGTCTCCCGTCCTGCAACTCATCGGGCCATGCTTGCAGACTTCTCGAAGATCGGCCCCGAAGGCACTATTTTCCAGAGCGGCGCCTTCTGTGGTCTGTTCGTCAGTAAACGCACCGAAAAACCATTCATGGGAGTCGCTTTCAAGGTACGAGCCTAACCCGTTCTCAGCCCACCTATCATAGACGTTCCACTGTAGGGCTCCAATAGCTTCAGAGACTTCGTGACTGACGCCAAGTGGCGTCCTATCAACCCGCTGCTCCCCGAAATCGTGTGGGGGTCGCCGGTGCACCAGGGGTTCTATGAAGGCCTCTTTGGATATTTCAAGCCACCTCAGGTAGAACAGGCCTCACGGGAACTTCAAGTGCCTTTCGGTACGCTTACCGTATTACCTTCTGCTGGATATGCGTTGACCCCCGCCCCCTGCTGGGTACAGACGTTCTAGTCGCCCAACTTTCTAGGGTATATTCTCACGATGCTCGGCTTCACTTCACTGTAAGTCGCCCCCACATCGAACGCAGGTCGGAGCAAAGCCACAAGCTCATGCTCATCTTTAGGGCCATTCCCTTGGTGGAGCATACTGCATGCTCACCTACGGCGAGTTCCTCCGCCGCCAATCCAATGAAAGCTTCGCTGGATACAACTTTGGCGACATGTACGCGCTGGGCGCCCCTCGCGTTTGCCTTCCTCCCTTCGCAGATGAAGTAGGCTTCCGCACCCAGCCTGACACCGGCCGCTACCTCTTCCGCATCGTCAACCACGATGATCCTGTCACCACCGTACCTCCCGTATTCGGTACCCAAGTCGAACAGTATCCGTTCCTGCACGTAGGCGGCGCGTGGGAGCTCACCGAAGATGGACCGCACAAGATGCATGATGAGCCGCCGCGTGTTCTGCCGCAGCCTATCACTGACGCGGTTGGGAACATAGCTAACCATCGTAAGTGACCCTTTTCCTGGAATCGACCGTGAGGCGATGTTAAAGATATGATAGAGCTCGGCGATTACTACAAGAATTGGGAGAAGACGCCTCACTCCTGAGACTATCAACACGAGAAGCAACCATAGAACGTAGCTGACTGTATATTGAACAAGTCCAGTCTGATCCGTAGCCGCGATGTAAGAACTCTCGAGAGCTTTGTATGTACTAAGGTAGAGAGCTCAAAGCCCGGTAGTACTAGTTGTCTTCGTGCGCAATCAACCGTCATTGTAACCTGTAGCCATTACAAGAACGCTTCGATCGATCTTAGACAACGTGTGCATGAGTGGTCGTTTCGGTGCGACCCTTGTCTACCGTACGGAGCCCTATTGTACTACGTCTAGGGCTCGGTATATGGATTGTCCCCGGGTCGTTCTGGTGGCCGACTCATGCAATACCACAACCATCCCCTTCAGCTAAAGATATCGAGTCGATTACTCATCAAGCCGTGGAAATTAACAGCAACAACTTCCCTGCGTTTCAACTTCCGGTAAGTATTGTCAGCCTTGTAGCGGTGACATTCGTCTGTGATATCTGATTCAATGCACGGGGTGCACACTTTTCTAATCGGTGGTTGATCATACTGAAATGACGGGACATGAAGGAAGCCGAGTCTGATATAAGCAAATTCGTGCTTGCAATGTACACCACTGCATGATGATCAAGTTTAGGTTTGTGTGATGAGCTCACCGTCTCCTTGAAGTGCCGGATACTCTCATAGACAATGAAGGAATTCTCAACATACAAGCGTGTATGGGTTGTACTGTGTTAGACTGTACTGCGTATATGTAGGCGGTTCAAAGACCTAACGCATTACAATTGGTTGGCTAGAGCAGACTAGCCACGGCCAGCCTATGAACGCACGCCGATTGCAAGCGCCAGCGGCGGAAAAGAACGGGACGAGCACCGTCCAGGCGCCTATTTCAGACTCCGCCCGAGTTTGCGGTCGTCACCGCCGACAGCGAGCTCGCCTTCCTCCACCTCGCCCTACCCAGCGTCCCTTCCCCCTTCGCCGCCATGGCTGCCGTCCAGCTCACCAAAAAGGCCGTCACCCTACCCACCACCGTCCGCACACTCGCGTCAGGCGTGCCCGTTGCGCCCCACATCAACTTTGCCGTCCGCGCGCCCGCCGGTCACGGGCACGACCACGGACACGGCGCCGCGGGCCCCCGCTCTGACATCCCTGCCAAGTGGGCAGCGAACGTGTCGAGGACGCCTTTTGGCCTTAGCTCCAAGTCTTATGCTTCTGGTGAGCACCCGTTTCTGCACTGTTGACGAGGAAGCGATCCTGCAGGACAAAGCAGAGCATGCATTTGAGCATGTTATTTTCTGCGGATGCCGTACCTCGTCCTATAGCAAGTATTCTCACCTACGTTGTGCGCATATGCAGCCCCCGTCACCGGCGTCTTCCAGAAGAGCCTGCTGCACACTTCCGCGGTCGCCCGGGATGCGCCGCAGGTCCCCGACTTCTCCAAGTACGAGGCGAAGAGCGACAGCACGAACCGTGGCCTCGCGTACTTCATGATTGGCTCGCTCGGCCTGCTCTCCGCGTCCGTGGCCAAGTCGACGGTGACGGAGTTCCTCGCGACGATGTCCGCCTCGGCCGACGTCCTCGCCATGGCCCGTGTCGAGGTCGACCTCGCGTCTATCCCCGAGGGCAAGAACGTGATCATCAAGTGGCGCGGCAAGCCCGTCTTCATCCGCCACCGCACCTCGGACGAGATCGAGGAGGCGCGCAGCACCGACTGGAAGTCCCTCCGCGACCCCGAGTCCGACGAGCAGCGGACGAAGAAGCCGGAGTGGCTCGTCATGCTCGGTGTCTGCACCCACTTGGGTTGCGTACCCATCGGCGAGGCCGGTGACTATGGAGGCTGGTGAGTGTGTTCTCGCTTCGCGCCTGCGTTAGAGTGGAGGGAGCAGCGTCTGATCGACACTTAACAGGTTCTGCCCGTGCCACGGTTCCCACTATGATATTTGTACGTATATTGATCGCCCCCCTCTATCGACGCTTGGCTCACCGTTCTATAGCCGGCCGTATTCGCAAGGGCCCCGCTCCTGTGAGTCCACTAATGTACTGTGTCTATGCTCCTGCTCACTTTTCGCGCCCCGCAGCTCAACCTCGAGGTTCCCCAGTACGATATCAACGAGGCGGACGGCAAGCTCGTTATTGGTTGATAGAGACTCGCATATCTGTAGAGCATGCAATAATATTGCGTTCGGTGGCCTTGCGGACTATTTTTTCTCGACCATCCGCCGGCTCGGAACGTTGGGAACGATGTTGGGAAAGTCACGCCATGTCTATGTTATATGCGACAACACCTGGTGTCAATTGGGTGGGTTCAAGTCCGTATACATCATCAACGTCAATCATCAGCAACAGCACCAACAACTGCGTACACCAAGAAGCTACGAGGGCAGGGCAGATTTGGATTTGTGTACAAGTTATANGGGGGGAGTAGCAAAGCCGAGGGGGAAACAAGTCAGAACAAGAAGCCGACAGCAGATTTCGAGAGGTCGTTAGGGGAGAGACAGAACAGAAGACGGCGAGGTGGAACATGAAGCTAGTGGGGGAGATGAGCAGAGACCTTGAGCACTCCGATCACCGTGTGCAGGGTGACCGGCGCCCCTCCTCACCTCCATACCTTAAGCTCCGATGGTGTGCATTGTAGTGGTAGACAGAACGAGGAGACGACGATTCGAGACATAAGAGACGAGACATTGAAACTTAGGAGAGATGAACAGGGCGATTTGGTCGCTCTGCGGCCGCCTACCCTCCCCACCTCCATACCTAAGCTTCCCGAAACATACATTCTGGGGGGAGCACGAGCTACAAGCCAAGACACGACACGGTTTGCATGTATTTCGCGCCGTCGCACCATCGCGTCGCACGAGACTTGAGACGTAGGAAGGCCATCCCGAAGACTGTACACGAGGGAGACCGGGCGCAAGGCGGGAACTAGCAGTACCGAACTCTAGGTGCGCCTGTAGCTGCTGGCAGGCTCAGCGTCGCGCGCGCTGCGCGGCGGGTAGTCACGAGTGCTGCCAGAGCTGCGAGCGGGCGGAGCCGCGCCCCCGTTAGTGCTGGAGTAGCCATTGGTGTATGTGCCAGAAGTGCCGCCGTTGTACGCAGCGCCGCCAGAGCCAGACTCGTAGCGGCTAGACTCGTAAGCAGAGGCAGAGCGAGACGGAGGGCTCTGAGAACGACGGCTGCTGCTAGCGAAAAAAGACGTATTAGCTGGGTACGGAGAATGCATATACTCAGCCAGACTCACCGGTAGCGAGTGGCTTCGACACTCCCAGAACGAGGAGGATAGTCGGCGTAGCGAGCAGGAGGCGGGGAAGCAGGTCTGCCCCGAGTCTCAGAAGCGGGCGGATAGTCACTGAGCAACCCGTATGAGAGACAGAAGCGACCAGCAAGAAGTCACAACAACATACCGAGCCGGAGGGCGGTCATAGTCATCACGAGAGCGAGCAGGCGGAGCACCAGGAGGGGTCCTAGGTCTCACAGAGGCCGCCGGGGGGTAAGACCCATATCTGTCCGCAGCAGGAGGCGCCCTTCTGTCGTAGCGGTCATAGTACTCGCGAGGCGGCGGGGGCGGATAGCCTCGAGGGGGGATACCCAGGCGGAACAGGCTCTCCTTCAACATAGTAGGCACGAGAATCGTAGCGAGCAGGAGGCGGTGGCGGAACACCCCTCATCCTGTAATCATCGTAGTCCCTTGAAGAGCGCGACAGGAACCGGAGGCGAGGGTAGTCCCTGGGTACTGGCGAGGGAGGACGCCCATAACGGCTGTCTCTGCCGGGCGGCGGCGGCGGCGGCGGATAGTCATAGTATCTCGGATCCCTGGGGGGCAGATAGCCAGGATAATCGCGATAGTAGTCGCGAGGCGGCGGCAGATAGTCCCTAGGAGGCTGGATTCGGTCAATGAGAGAAGCATCGCTTCCAGGACGACGTCTAGGGTAATGGTGTTAGCCAAACGGTGCTTTTTCCCTGCGAAGCCATTCCTAGGCACGCACCCATTAGCGACATGGTTGGGGCATTCCCTGGATAGGAGGAAGACCATTAGCTCTGAGCGCCAATGGCAACTGAATGTGTGGTTTGCGAACCTAGCCCAATGACCCATCTGGCCGCACTTGAAGCACGCCCCAGGATCGCCGCTATACTTTGCGGTCCTTCCTCCGCCATGAGATATTTCAACACGTATCTTGTTTCCCATGAAGTAGCCCTCGTGGTACTTGGCCACACTCTCTTCCGCAGCCTCGCGGTTGTCGAATTCCTGCGGAGAGAGACGTTCACTTCTAGAACCTTGCCAGACGTCACAAAACTCCAACTTACCACGAAACCATATCCCACTCTGTTCGCACGATGTACAGCCCTCTGTGTAAGCGTGACACTCAGACGCGCGATAGGAAAAACTTCACGTACTTGAGCTCGATGTTCACGATGTTGCCAATCTTGCCGAAGCAACTTTCGAGGTCCTCTTTGCGAGTATGTTCCGGAAGGCCGCCGATGTAGACCTTGTTCGGCTAGAGTCATACAAGCCATGTGCGAGATGCCCCAGGATCGGATAGCATGAGAGCAGAAGCCGTCAGCAACGTGAAACAAGCAGGATGGCAGCAAGCAGGGAGCAAAGGGAGCAGAGCACTCAAAGACAGGGGCACGACAGGAGAAACAGCCCCAGCCCTAGCCCTAGCCCTCAGACAAGCCCTGTAGAGTCACAATATACGACACCACACGGAAGCCAGCCCGGCGCTGCAGCACACATACAAACATGGAAGTGGCCGACGGTTGCCATGTTTTTACGAGAGCTCAGTGTGCGCGTATCCCACAAATCCAACGAGGCAACATGGCAAGCTCCGGCCAGCCAAGGATGAGTGGGAATGAGGTGGCGACGGTGATGCAGTGCGGGCAACGTGTGGACACGACGTGTCAGCAGCTTAGGCAGAGGGCGACACAGACGAGACGGGACGCAAGCAGGGCGATGACGGGCGAGCCTACGGACTGGCAACATAGAGCGCAAAGAGGAGGAGAGGGGAGAGGAGACTACAAACGGCACAATACGAAGAGACCGAATAAGCACCTTGATCAGCTTCTCGCCGCGTTGGGGCGCATCGGCGCGGGCGACAGCGGTGTCGGTGGTGCTCCCCGAGACAGACGCAGGGGCAGGATAGTCGGCGGGCTCCTGACCAGGTGCACCGCGCTCATCGGCGGGGTGAGGGGCGCCGTTGGTGTCCATGTCGCCGCCAGGACCCATGTGGTCGCGGGCGGGTTCGACGTCCATGCTCCAATTATCGGTGTGCTTGAGAGGCTGTTGATGCGGGGGGTTGTCGTCGTTCACAGTGGTGGTGGGAGAGGCGGCCATGCACTCGACACGGATGGTGGTGGTGGCAGAGAGAGTGCAAGTGTCGTCGACGGCGTTGCGCGTCTACTCACCCTACACCTCCGCTTTCGCAATTTTCCGGACGCGCGCCATGGGCGCTTATGGCACACTAACTACCTCGTTCAACGTTCCTCATGTCGAAGCTTGTTTCACTCGGTCTAATGGGCTTCCATGTCCGCTCAGCACACACAAATGTCCGGTCGAAACACGTCCACCCCTGCAGAACAATTATCTCCGCCCTCAGCCGCACATTATCCTGCAGGGTTCAGCACAGACGTGTCGCCGTGCGGCAGCGGCGAAGATCCATCACAGAAGCTTCAAGCTCCACAAGCGAGGCAGCGAAGGACACAAATGAGAGTAAGAGCAGGCCTCGGTCTAGCGTTATGTACATAGCATCGATAGCCGACAAAACGGGAAGTCGGGAGCCAGACATAGCTACAGCGCGAAAACAAAGATCTGTGCACGAAGACGAACGGCCAATGCGCATGCACATCGGGCGATGATAGGAGTGATAAGCGTTGTATGTAGTGGAGGTAGGCCATTACGACCCAACGATGCATATGTACACCTATGTACAAACGGGACGTCAACGTTGAAGAAGACGGTGCGTGGGGGTAAAGAAGGCGTCGCATGCAGACGGCGGAGGGAGCATGTGATGAGGAACAGTGGCGTGGGCGTGCGTGGGTGTGTATGATGACAGCGATTAGGCGGGGGGTGACGCATGCGGTACGTACGGAGGATGTAGTAGCCAACAAGGAAAAGGGAAAGAGATGGGAAACCGAGCCTTGTGTAAGCAATTGCGGTCTAGCGTCTAAGAGTTGCGTGCAAAGGGGGTCGTGCAGGTTGAGAGTGTAAGCAAAAAAAGGTGTGCGCAGAGGAACGGTGTGCCGGCCATAAAGTAGATCAAAGGTCCAGAACCAAGGGTGGGAGAGGAAGAAGTGGAGATGGTACAACATGGGAACGAGGATTGCATGGTGGCACAACAGCATGGGGAAGGGGCGAAGAACTGGAGGTGGGCGGTAGAAACGACAGCGGGCCCTAATTACAGATNAAAAAATGAGCAGTAGCAGCGATAGACAGCAACGGCAGCGTAAATGACGATGAGATGCGAAGAAAAGCCGGCGCACACCGCCTCTAGCGAATAGAAGAGTGGTAGTAGAATGCAGAGGGAATAGGGGGCAGCTTCGGGGAGACGACACAGGACCATGTCACGCCATCTCCCGACATCCGCGCCATCGCTCGTCATATCCACCCAAGCCAACACACTCACCCGTTCCGCCAGACATAAGTACCAGGCCCAAGTGCAGATCGCACTCGCAGTCCCAGCACCGCCTGTCCGGCGGAGAACGGGTTCGGTAAGGCACCAGGCGTCAACCCGGCGACTAACTCGGCGCTGGAAGGTGGACAGCAAGGCGCGGACGCCCACCGGAGGCGCTCACCATCCCCAAAGGTCCTCGCTCAGGGGATCAACCTCGAGCCAGGGATGGTTGACCATGTCGCGCGCGTGTGCGCGCTTGCGATGGTCGATGACAAGCATAGGCTCCAGGAACGAACACAGAGCCTCCGCGTCAGGCTCATTCCAGAGGTACTTCTCCACCATGACGCGCTTCAGCGGCCATGGCTTCAAGTTCTTGATATACCGCAGCGCGCCTGATCGTGTTTGATACGGGATTGCGGGGAAGGAGAAAGATTGGACGTCCAGGGGTAGCGCGCGAGGTGCGTCATGTCGAGTTCGTCAAATGTCGCGTTGTCGAAGCAGGGACAGGTCGCCAGGCATGGAGGGGAAGCGGGGAAGGCGGAAATAGAAACAGATAGTCAGTAAGTGCCATGTTATCGCAACGAATCACATCACGCCGCCGAAACGCACGCCACCAAAACGGAGAGAACAAAAGCCCTGCTACGAAACACGGCCTGCCGCAGCGAGGTGACCCAGATAGGTACTCTGAAGGCCTCGCTATCGCTGGATTGCGTGAAACCTCGTGCGTCACCGAGGCGGTCCCACCACGACCCGCCGCGCCTAGTAACGCGAGCTGCCGCAAAACAGCAGTCCCCGGACGCAGTGCATGACTGGTACCTTGCGCTCACGCACGTGCCACCTCCGAGGAGGTACCCAAATCAGGGATGCGACGGTACTCAAGAGACAGGATAGGACAAAATCTGCCGCAGCATCGCCCGGCATTCGAAGCAACGTCCCAACAAAGCACAACAACGCGCAGAGTACAAAAAGGAAAGCAGAAGGACTCTGACGCTTACCTGAACTGTCAAACAGCTCCCTGCTGAACCGCCCGCCCCACTTGGTCTCGCCAAAGTCGCCGAGCAGCTCGATGATCTGCGCGATGTGGTCGTCGTCCTTGCCGAACAAGTCGCCTTGGCTCTGCGGGTCGAAGAGGTACTCCGCAGTGAGCAACTCGAACACGACGCACGCCACAGACCAGATGTCCGCCGTTGCGCCCCAGTCCGATCGTCCCACGATCGCTTCCGGCGCACGGTACTGGCGTGTCTGGATATCCTCCGTGTAGTGCTTCGTCGTCGGCGTCGCGTTTCCAAGGTCTGCGATCTTGATGGATATAGGGAGAGGAGGAGGTAAGGGCGAGTAGAGCTCGGAGTCCGCATCGACGGCATCGATCGAAGTGAGTTGTGTGAAAACGGTGGAAGGGGAATTGGGATGTTGTGAGCAAGTCGAGGCGGAACGTTGGGGAGTGAGGTTGGCGGGGGCAGTTTGGGTGAGGAGTGAAGGGCCGGCGGCAGGTCGAATAGGATGCTGTGTAGGTCTGAAGTCCGGCGAATCGCTCGTGTCCGAAGGACCCTGCTCGCCGCAGGTGCAAGTGCACGGCTCGACAGCCTTGCCCTTGCCCTTCGCAGAATCGCCGAGCGCGAGCTTGCTCAGGCCGCCCGCCAAACTGTTGACGGAGGTCGGTGGCGTATCGTTGCTCACGCTCGTGGCGAGGCTAGAGGAGACGAGCACAGAGTCATAGCCAGACGCAGAGCCAGAGCTTCCGCTCCCGCTCGATTCGTCCGACGTATCGGGCGTCGATGCGCCTGACTTGAAGTGACTGCTCGACAGCGCGAGCTTGCTCACACTCTTGCGACGAATAGCATTCATGCTCTTCACAGACGAAGAGCCGAGCACGGCAGATGCGCTCTGAGCTGAAGCAACGCGGGAAATGTAGCTAAGACGCGCAGGGGAGTTTGGGCAGCTGTAGGAGGAGGGACTGGGAAGCGGCTGCGAGTCGAAGATTTGCACCTGCTTCTCGCGGCCGGCCTTGCGCTGAGGAATAGCAATGGTAGCTCGCGTGAGCTGCTTTGGAGGTACTACGACCTTCCTGCATGTGGGCGAGGGCGAGCGGGAGAGCTCCGCTTGGATATGCGCCTCGACATCGGGTATCGAGATGACTATATGCGGCATATATTAGGTTCTGAGAATCTGGTGGCGTTGGATATGTTCACTCACGGATATTCTCGGGCTTGATATCTGTGTGCACAAGGTCACACTCGTCGTGCAGATACTGTAGCCCAAGGAGCATCTGCTTCGCAATCACGCGTACAAGATCAACCGCTACGCCGGTCTTCTTGTGGCGCTCAATCAAGGCAAGGAGGTTCTCGCCTAATGGCTCGAACACTAAGCAAATGTGCTTATCGTCGGGGCCATTGTGTTCGAAATGGTCAAGGAAGGAGACGATGTGATTCCGGCCAATATGTGAGGGGTTCGCGTCCATGACTTGACGCAGGAGCTTGATTTCGTCGCGTGCGGTTTCGGCATATCGGCCAGCAGACTTGACGACCTTGAGGGCGGAATGGCAGTTCTTGCTGTTTGAGAAACGGGATTGTCAGCACGGTGGTGCAATAAATGGTCGTAGAGAGAAAACATGATTCTTGCGTAGTAACCACCGAAGTCGCGTATAGGCACTTATGTGCAAAATACACGGTGACGAGTATGCGCGCTTCATAAACCGGAAGACAGTTCCGGCGCGGTACGAACCAGGAAGGACAGCATACGCTGTGCGCTGAGCTTACAACGGAGAGCCCGTATGGCAGGAGACACCATGTATTGATAGCGACGCGACAAAGGACAGACAAGGTGGCGATATGCCATTACAGGAGGCGAGTCCATAGCGTCCATATGAGAGCAACGTTTGGGACAGGGACGGCCCTTCAGGCCGATGCACATGTGCAAGGAGAACACAGAGAAAGGGAAAGACAGAGACAGATGGATTGGATAGGAAAGACACGTACTGGTTGTCCTTGACGAGCCATACAGTAGAAAAATGGCCCCATCTGGCGGTCGCGTGAGGTGAGTGTCACGTCCAAGACGGGCTATCCCCCCGCAAAGTAGCGGCAGAAACCAATGTGGGGGTGAAGGGTGGCTAAGAAGGGGACGTACCCTAGCTTCCGGAGGACGAGGTAGCGGCCATCCTTGAAGGAGTCGTTTATCTTGACCTGGAGATAACCTCCAGCGTTGTAGTCAGCAGGAGACTCCTCGTCCTTTGAGCAAGCATCTGGGACGGGGACGATCTTCGGACCAGAGGAGGTGACGACGTATTGGTACTTTGCGCAGGGCTGCTTCGGAGCCATGTAAAGCGGGGTGGGAGGAGGGAAGGAGGAAGAGACAGAACACCAGCTGTCGCCTCGTCTCGGTCGAGTGCGCAGATATCAACCCAACGCCTCTCCCCCTCTCTGCCACCCTAGCCCTTACATCAGCATTCCATTTCAGGCTACGCGATCTCAGATTCCTTATCGCAACCTCTCCTCAGCCAATCACGTCCCAAGGATTAGCCGGGAAATTTCCGGGCTCCTTCCCGCTTGGGCCTCTTACGTAACCGTGGCCCGGCCGATTCCACATCGCCTCCCCGTTATCTCCAGCACGCACCGTACTCATCCGAACCTCCCATATGGCAGCCATCGCAACCTCCGAATCCATCTGCCACTGCGTTCATCTGCGCCTCTCTGGTGGATTGAGGTGGACATTCCGTGGCTTGCACTTGTCGTCTGATCCACCTCCTTCGCCGTACCTTCCCGACTCTGCCCTCAACCCCGCAGGAAAAACGAGCTCGCGCCCCGACTGTCCCGCCTGCAGATTTTCTTCAGCAGCTGTCCGAGCGCGCTCCCGGAGACGATCGATCCCGACTTCCACAACCCCCGCCCACTGCACAACCTTCAGCCCCCGGACTGCCGCACAACTACCGGCGGTTGATTGGCTCGCATTCACTTTTTGTCGGTCTCTTTCAATTATGCCCCCAACGACGCCCAGCAACGCCCCGGATGCCTCAGCTCTGACAAAGCCTGCGGCTTTAAGGAACGCCTATTGAGAATACCAAGCATCGATGCCTGAGCTCAAATATCGTTTCGACTGTTTTTGCTATGTGGGGATGCGGGCTTTGTAGCGGAAACCGATTTCCGAGGTCGCATGAAAGCGGACTCTCCGTCGATACGCCAAAGTCAACGCTTTGTATGCATATGCTAATTCCGTACTTCGTATGACAGATATCCATGGCCAACTTTACTTGCTCTCCAGAGGGGATGCGCTCACGAGACTCAGGTAATGCGGAGTGCGTGAGCACATATGTNATAGCCTACGGCGGCAGCGACGAACACTACGCCTGCCTATTCTGTCGCGGACTGCTAGTTCTTGAAGTCCTTCTACCGGAACCTTAGCTTGACCCGGCACCGCACCACGCTGCAGTCACTTGAACACTCGAGGCGCGGCGTTCAGGATGTCAGGTCCGACCACTCCGCGCTGTGCGGGCTCTGCGTCGGGACTTGCGCATCGATAACGCTTTCGGGGAAGTCTAAGCACTCTCCAGCTCACAGGACTCGCAGCACTCACACGCCCACCCGCTAACTCGCGCCGATGCTATAGTATTAGTAGTACGTGAGGGCGGTCATCACTTATCGTTACCTTTCTACTCGTGCCCCCCGTCAATGCATGTGGTCGCCTCACTGAATTGACCGAGCTCCGTCCGACATGCAGACGACCGTTTGCCGCCGCCGTGTGAGATCAAGAGCAACCAAGGCCACTTGACTGCGCGAAACGGGCCCGCGAAGACGAAATGTCGGGACGCCAGGGCGCCATCATGCAGGATCTGGGTTTGACCAGGACGATGGCCTTGCTTGCGCTCGCAGCTAAGTTCGGTTCGAAGGCTCTTCCGAGTTCGTACAGCGCTGTTCATTGAACCTTCGCAAGGGCGAGACACAGGCTGGGGATCTTCGAATGCTCGGTGGCGGCAGACGCGACGATGGGTGATCGAGGGATGGGCGGTGGCAACATGAGCGGGGCGCGGTGTGTGGTGCGACCGGCGAACACTACTGCTTCTGGGGTGCATCGGAGAGGATCAGCCCGTCCCGGAAGAGATGCAAAGCTGTCAGGAATACGACGGAGACCGAGACGCGAATTCGAAGGAAGGAAGTAGATTGTACGCCGCTAACTCTGTCGGATCTTCGTGAGCATGGGGGAGGAGAAGCGCAGAAGGCGACGGGCGCAGTTCGCAATGACGTTCCCAAATGCGAACCGTTCTGTGCTAAGTACTGCGGCGTTGAGTAGCGAGAAAAGGAATGATGACCCAGATCAATGGGCATGAAATCACAAGCCGGCCGTAGAAGGGATAGCGCCCCACTTGGTGTGCCGAGAAATGGCTGGAGGTGAGCGAGGCTCAAGCTTGGCGTGTTGCAGCTCACGCAAAATCCTGCGCATTCTTCGTCTTTCTTCAATTTACACCCCTGAACTCTTTGCCGTACGTTGCTCACCATACAGAGTTCGACGCCCACGACGCCGCCGCAACAGCCCCTGGCGAAGAATAAGGCACAGACTGCCCCAGGCTGCCGCGCACGGCTGACGGCGCATGGTGGCACGCACGTTTGCGGCAATCACAAAGTCAAAGGCGGCTTGATAATTCAAAAGCGCCGAGTAAGTCTCAGTAAGAAACTCTTACGCGCTTGGGCCGGCGTCGCGAGGCAGCTTAAGCCACAACCAAATGCGCGCGGTGGCTGATCATACCCTATCTTGCTTTCATTCTTCCACCATCGTCCTCCAACTCTCGCACCACGGTCTATTCTCATACCCCATAGTGCTCGTCTCCCCTCCTGTCTGTTATACTCTTCGCTCCGCCCGAAAGCTCGCCTGCGGGTGTCAGGATGAACGCCGTCACCGAGCATCTTACGAGGAAGTTTATCGGGGCTGTAGAGGACGAGTGGCAACTATACAGGTGCGCTCTAGTTCTCTGAACCCTTCTCTGCTCTGCGAGATCCCGCCCTTGACGACACCATGCAATGCAGTAACAACTCCTCGGACTACACCATCGGTCCTCCCATCGGTTTTGGTGCCTCTTCCATCGTTTATGCCGCTCAATATCAACCCGGCGATGGCGGCCTTCCTATCGCCTGCGCCCTCAAAGTCCTCGACCTCGACCGTCTCCCGCCTAGTGCCCTCCGCCTTCTCCAAAATGAGACCCAACTCATGTCATTATCTAAACACCCGAACGTTCTCCGCGTACGCGGCTCGTGGGTGGACGGCCACAAGCTCTACATCGCCATGCGTCTCATGAATGCGGGAAGCGTCGCGGACGTCATGCGCTATGCCTGGCCCGCAGGGCTTGAGGAGGAGGTCGTGCGCTGCATACTGAAGCAAGCACTTCAGGGTCTAAAGTGAGAGCCCCCATCTATTGTGTTGCATTCTCACCAACCCGATCACCCGAACCGCCGCGTAGCTATCTTCACATCAATGGCCTCATCCACAGGGACGTCAAGGCGGCGAATCTGCTCATTGATGATGACGGCACCGTGCTGCTAGGCGACCTCGGGGTCGCCGCGTTCCTCTGGGACCACGACGAGTCCCCCACGCCCGCGGCCGCGAAGTCGCGTACGATCAACTTTGAGCCGATCTCTCGGCACGCGCACGCACGGACGCAGCCCGTGTCGCCTGTCCACCGGCCGTCCATTTTGGGGAAGCGCAAGTCCTTTGTGGGCACGCCGTGCTGGATGGCACCCGAGGTCATCAACGGCAAGCAGTACGACGCTTCTGCCGATATCTGGTCGTTCGGCATCACCGCGATCGAGCTGTCCCAGGGACGCGCGCCGCGCTCCCGCATGGACCCGCACAAAGTACTGCTGATGACAGTCACGGACGCACCCCCAAAGCTCGAGCGCGATACGGGCCCGCACCGGTACTCGAGCGCGTTTGCGGACATCGTTGCGCTATGTCTGAACAAGGACCCCTCGAAGCGGCCGAGTGCCGCAGAACTTCTACAGATGAACTTCTTCAAGAACGCGCGGAAGCCGAGCTACCTGTGCAGCACCATCTTGAAGGGTCTCCCGCCGCTCACTCAGCGCCAGGAGCGCCGGAAGCAGCCCTCAATCCACACGCACGCGACGATGGACAGCTGGGACTTCTCGTCCAGTCTGCCTGGCTCGCCTACGACCTCCGTGTACGGTCGCCCCCACCGTCCGAAGAGCGCCGTGCCCCCTGAGAGCGTGTTCGAGATGGAGGACGGCGAGGCGAACGGCGGACATGGCCCTCCTTCCGAGGGCGGCGGAGGTACCCTCGGGGACGAGAGCGACGACGGAGACCACGCCGGGATTGCCGGTCACAGCCAGGCGGAGGCATATGCCCTGCGCATCCGTGCGCGGCACCGGAGTAGCCTCTCGCGCGCGCTCCATGGCCACACTCGGAGTCGCTCCGGCTCAAGCCAGTCTCTGCACGTCGCAAGGCACCACCGCGATGAGGAGCAGCATCATACGATTGACTCCATCAAGGAGGTCGTCATTCCCGTCTCAGTCTCTGACGAGTCGGACGAAGACGAGGAGGCCGGACGCGGGATTGCCGTGGCTCCCAAGCGTGCTACGCCCGAACGTGCCGTACCCGCTCCGACACTGTCGACGTCTCCCTCGCGCTCGTCACGCTCATCCGCATCGGCGATGTCATCTGCAAGCTCACCGTCCGGTCCGTCGACGCCTCCGTCCTCATTCATGGGCAACGCGAAGTCGCAGCCGGTGCGTCTGTGGCGGAAGCTCGCGGGCAAGTTCGATCGGGAATCCGAATCGGACAAGGAGGGGAAGGAAGCTCCGGCGCTCCCTCCACCGCAACCTACGCTGAAGAAGACGTTTGGCAGCGTGCTTGCACGGACTGCGAGCCGGACTGTGTCTTGTGAGTACCATCCGCCATTCGTTCCCGTCTGCATGTGAACCCAAGCTGACTTGCCGGTGTGTGGTAGATTCAAAGCAGGCGCGGTCATGACATCTATATATCGGACCGATCTCCCGAGGCTCTTTTCTTTCTTCGAAACTCCCCTCATCTTGCCCGCCTCCTGTGCTATTGGACTCTGCCATCTGCACGCGCCCCGCCCTCTTCCTTGTTAATATGACCATATGCGTGGGCCCCGGCGACGCGTATGATGTGTGTACTGTAGGTAATGACTCTTGTCGCTCTCCGAGTCCTCAGGCTCTGCACGTGTACATCTAGGACTTTCTCCCACCTCTTCCGCTTCTTTCTATATATTACGATCACTTGCGCACGAGGTAGCAAGGAAGTAGGTAGCATCTGCGATGATGTACGATTGCGCTGCGCGCTTGCTCAGCGGCGTCCCCTCTGAGGATATTGTCGAGATTCGATACGAATGATCCATGACTATCGTAGTAGCGGTCCACACCAGCGCTGACGCCTTGCAGTATAGCCCCATTCACACTCTAAGACCAACCCGTTACAGGTTAGGTCGCAGTAAGCTGCCTTCCGACGCGCCCGCGTTCACGTCTGCGGGTCGGATGTGTGGCTTCGGGCATCCGTGAGCATGGAGCGCGCAGGACTAGTGAGGTGAGGTATCTGCGTGGTATGACATCAACCCTACGCGCTCGCACTAGTATGTGCGCAACATGAGAGGGCTGTGCGTGCTGTTTTGGGTGTGCCATCATGTAACAACACCGGCGGTCATTGGGGTGGGTCACAATGGCGGTGGTGGATCTCAAGCAGCTTAGCAGTTGCGCTGAATGCGCTCGGATGGTACGGCCGGTAGTAGGTCGGACGAGTGTGACCGAGCCACACTATCCTTGTATACCGGACTCAGACCACTCTATTTCATAGCGCCTGCGCCGCTGGTGCCAGGAGAAACCAGCAAGATGTGGCCACTTGCAAAAAGACAAGCTAGCTGGAGCATGCATACAGCTCGAGATTACAAGAGGTCATCGGCTTGAGCGCCTATCTAATCTATCGCGATACGCGACGCGACGCGCGTGACGTCTGTACACGTGGGAGATGGATGCAGTTGATCTCCGCAAGACGCCTTGCACTCGGACTTGGAGGAGGCGTTAGCGTTAGTGTTCACTCTTCTGCACAGTTCTTCCTCTACACCCACCTTCTGCAGCTTTGTGTCCTACCAACCGCCATTCTACCACCATAACAGCACACACTGATATGTCTTCCTCTGCGGAGGCCGCCGCAGCGGCCGCGAAGGCTCCCGCAATGGACGCCGCGCAGAGCGCAACGAACCTATTCGAACTCCAT
Source organism: Trametes cubensis (assembly GCA_029747595.1). Lineage (NCBI taxonomy): Eukaryota > Fungi > Basidiomycota > Agaricomycetes > Polyporales > Polyporaceae > Trametes > Trametes cubensis. The sequence continues at coordinate 34,386 of JAPEVG010000046.1, forward strand.
ATCAAGGTCCTCAGCGAGTCCTACCTTGCATTCTTCCTAGAACGGTGGGCTCTATACCTCAGTTACCTCCTGTTTCTTGTCAGCTGATTGGTGCTGGGCTAGGAAACGGATAGAGGAGCAATAGTAGGTCATCCTCAGTTCTTGTTCACATGCAAACCCTCAAGGAAGATGGGATTAGTGTGGTGGCCTTGAACAAGCTTCACCAGAAATCAAAGGCTATCGATACGTATCTCGACGACCGTATCGACCTCAGCACGACGCGCGTCGCGTGGGGCGAGATCACCGACAACGTCGAACGAGGTGCGTTCCCATGTTCAGATTCCGTTCCCGACGATCGGTCCGAGCCGTGTACGGGACAGAGGCAAGCACGCGGACGGCATTCCTCGAGAACCTCGTCACCCATGTCATCGAGCCCCTGGCGAACTTTAAGGTGCGTGCTGTGTCGTGTGTGCATGCGGTTGGATATGCAAGATGTGTGGAACGCGACAGGAGGAGCAAGACCGGATCCGCAAACGGGTCCGGGAAGACCTGAAGGAAGCTATTACAGCCCACGCCGACTTCGCAGAGAACACTCTCCCGCGCCTGAAGCGAGCATACCTGAAGAAGTGCCAAGAAGCAGAAGTCCGTACATCATCCATGCCATGGCCGCACTTTCCCCCAGGATGCGGGGTACTGACTGACGTCGCAGGAGTATCGGTCCGCAGCAGCGGCACCCCTCTCACCCACCTCGCCACCAGACAACCACCACTCTCAGCACATGCCGCCATTGAACAAGCCGCATTCGCATGGCGCTAGTAACGGCTCCCGGCCTGTGGTCACCGNCCCCGCAGCCTCTACGCCCGCTCGACCGCCGCCCATCGACGAGCGCGAACGCGCATAGGAATCGATCACCCTCAGCGTCGACTTCGACCGCCCTGCAAGACTTGGCGCATCAGGGCAAGAAGCAGCTGAACCAACTGATGACGTTCCTCGATAAAGGCGGAAATGTGCGCGATGGCGGACGCTCCGATAACGCGCTCCGATCCGTTCGGGCCAAGCGCGAGGCAGAGGATGCAGGTCAGTGCTCGATGGCTCAAGTCTCAGTTTGTCGTTCGTGGCGTGCTCAGTTGAGGTCCTTCTGGCAGACAAGGAGTACCGGAAAGCTGTCCACTGGCTTGAGACACTGCGCATACGCCGAGTGAAGATTCTCGAGTCTGGTTTCAAGGTAGGTACATTTGGGTAAGTACTGGGTTACTGCGTTCTTGACATGTCATAGTCTCTCGAATCGTTCATCCGCGAATCCTCTGAAACGGTCAAGAAAGTCCTTGAAGTGTATGTGGACAATCTGACGTAGGTGTCTCCTTTCCTTAGCACAAGGTGAGACTCTTGGGCGATTAACGCGGCCCCTCGTCTCCTTTCACAGGGCTGCAGCCGCCACTCAAAGCCAGCTATGTGAGCATGGCCGACGGATGGTAGAGAAGATCGCGCCACAGCGGGACAGCGCTGCGATCGCTGAGAATATTCCGCGCATGCTAGCGGCAGCGACCCCCAAACCAGTCTACTACTACAACTACAACGTGGGCGAATGCAAGGACCTTATATTCGGAGTCAGTCTGGTGGACTACGCCACCGCGAGAGGGCTTCCCGACGGCGAGATTCCGAAGATCATCCGAATTTGTATCCAGGATATCGAGCAGCGTGGTCTGGATGCCGAAGGAATCTATCGCGTAAGTGCTGGTTTTGAGGGGGGATTTCGGTGAATGAGGTTGAATGCGCGTCATAGGTGTCGGGAAGGCATGCCGCCGTACAGGAGGTGAGCTGCCGGTGACTGCATGGTACTCCTCTGGCCTAACGATGTTGACCCTTTCCTAGCTGCAACACAAGATCGAACGGAACGAGGCCGCGTTCCAATTCAATCCGACCACGGACGACGTGTACTCTGTGTCATCGTTCCTCAAGGTTTGTTGGACAGATAAAGAAGTTTGATATAATCTTGACCGGCGTTCTATCCCAGATGTATCTCCGTGAACTCCCTGAGCCGGTCTTCAAGTTCCCATTGGCGGAACGGATACAGCACACGGAAGATTTCGGTACGCATCGTGCTGCGTTACAAGGTTCCGTCCGCTGACGAGTGAATAGATGAACACGCTGCAACCAATTTCGCCGTCTTGCGATCGAAGATGCGGAGGTTGCCGGCTATCCATCAAGCAACCCTCAAAGCTCTCGTTGAGCATCTCGCGAAAGTGGCATCGCATTCAGAGAAGAACAAGATGGATGCTAGGAATCTTGCGATTGTCTTTGGAACTGTGATCTTTGGCGAAGACGAGATACAGAAAGGGCAAGACTTGTTGAGCGTCCAGTCGTTGAAGGTATGATATCACACAAAGTTCTGAGGCGTGTCTGGGCTAACCATGCAATGCGCATTCAGGACTCCTTGATGGAGGACCTTATCTCTAACGCGAGTGTTCTATTTTCGCAAACCGGTTCCCCACCATTACCTCCGGCACCATTGAACGAAGGGGCTCCGTCAGTATCGTATGGTTCCACGCATACGAAAGTGTCCAACATGCCACCGCCTCCTGTGCCAACGTCTCCTCGCCGGCACCAGAAGTCTATGTCACTCTCCTCCCCACGTCCTTCTCAGGACATGCCCCGTCCGGCCCCGCAGGATTTCACGCCACAGCTGCCGCCACGGCCCACGAACAGCATCCACCCCTCGCTCCGGGCAGGACCGCACTCCAATTCTCCGGCGCGCCAAGCACCTTCCGTACGTGCCGGGCAATGGTTCGATGACCAGATCCGAGTACCATATCCGTACGGCGGTTCGGCATCTTCGCACGAAGGGAGCACGAGCGTCACATCGGTCTCCCCCACCTTGCCGCCGCCGCTCGAGAGCAACAACCCATCGCTTTCTGGCTCCTCGGCACCGCCGAGCACCATTGAGTCGCACTCCCGCGAACCGTCCTCGAAGCGGTCCTCGCGTCAACTAGAGCTTCCAGATCGGTTCGGCGATGGCGGNCCCCATCGACCTGTTCTCTCCCCCGCGGCCTTCTTCCGCGGCTGCATCCGCGCAAACGCACGAGACGGGCATGTCGTTGTCGTCTACCGCCGCCGCCGCAGCGTTCGCTTCGGCAACGCCCTCCCCGACCTCCTCTTCTCCCTCTGGCAGCAACCATTCTAGCCCGAGCAAGCGGTCTGCCGGCCATGGACGACGCGTGTCGGATTAGTGGGATGGCCGGGCCCTAAGAGCTGAGCAATAGCAGCCGCTCGGGAACACGGACTCCTCTAACGAGCCGTGACGGATACTGATGCATCATACGAACGTCCACGATCTGTGACGACCCATCCACGACCTCCTTGACTTTCTTGACATTGGTTAGTGTGCCGCTCCTGTTGTTCTTGTTTGTTGTAATCGGCGGTAGTGGCGTTGGCGTTGAGTACTACGACTGCGCTTGGTGATGTTGTCACTATAGCGCGTGTGTTTCTTTGACACTGTAGCATGTTTGTCGGTGTAGTTCCACTCACTTGTTTGATTCATCGTTCCGGCCACATGCCACTTCCTATATTCTTAGCCATCTCCTAGTAGCGCTTAGGTTCGAAGTACGTACTATCTCCAGTGGGTGTGGTGATGTTATACCATGTAGTGTCTCCCTTCGCTTCCACTTACCTTTATTACACTTCATGGCGCTCGACCAGAGAGCCCGTATCCTGTATTCAAGGCAGCCTCTACAATTAGGAGCAGTCTGAACGATCGTAACGTTGACTCGTTAGCGGTTCAACTTAGCCTTGGCAGCCACGTGGTCGCGTAACCTTGGGCTTGACGTTTCGCTTCGACTCTCTTTGCTCCCACTCAACTCGGTCTCACTATAATGGACACATGGTATGGCTCAAAATTATGAGCGGGTCCATCTAATGCACCTTTCTCCGGCTTTTATAGCGAACGGCGGTGGTGCAGCCCACATACTATCGTAGAGGCACGGTACACACCATAACTTCATGCCAGCATGTGCAGTTAATGGGCCACGGTCGATGCCACACCAAGGGTGGCCGTGTCACTAGCCATCGCTGTACGCTGCATAGACTTAGAAAGCCGCCCGAGGTCGCCTCCGAGCCGCGGATAGCCCGCTAGTGGAGCAGGAATACTTGTCAGCTACCTCGGTGTCTGACCAACCGTGTGCGCTTATACACAGGCAGACGTGTACCATCAATGTACCATGGACAGCTGCGAGTATAAAATCCGGGAGGATGTTCATGATGAAGAGCATCTCCAAGCCAGCCCAACACTCCCACAAACAACCGTATCAAAGCCCGAGACACGTTCAAGCAAGTTGAAATGCCATCTAGAAAGCTCATCCTCGTACGTGTTCAGTTTTCTACTTTTTCGTACGTGTCCTGAATCGCGTTGCGATGGTCCGGTCTAGGTCACCGGAATCAATGGATTCCTTGGTTCTCACATTGTGGACCAGCTAGTGAAAGCCGGATATCGCGTCAGAGGGTCCGTTAGCCTTTTTAGATCTGACGAATGCTCCAATCTAACGCCTATCGACTACATATGCAGGACCGTCCGTAGCGCGAAGGTCGCCTCCGTCCGCGACAACAACGCGATGTACGGGTCGGATGTAGAGGTCATTGGCGTAGATGATCTTGCTCACGGCGACTTCACCGAAGCACTGCGAGGTATGTTCGAAGTCCACTTGAAGATACTCATGATATGGAATCTCGCGCTGAGGCTGGTTCTCAGATGTCGACGGCGTGATACATGCAGCTGCGCCTCTTATCGGAAGAGAGTCGCCTGAAAGCGCACTCACTGTAAGCTTTGTGGCTGCTATGCGGTTATATGCCTCTGATTCCGTTGGCACAGGCTTCGATTGAGGGTGCACTCAACATACTACGCCAGACAGAGAAGGCAGGCATCAAGCGATTTGTCCTCGTCAGCAGTATCTTGACGGTCAAGTTGATCGGTGACCCCGCGCCGGTATGGACGGAGGATGGTGAGCTTGCCTATTCAAACGTCTATTGGATCATCTTCATCGGTCGCGCTGACTACTTGCTTCAGATTGGGTAGACACTAGCAGAGAGAAGGCTCTCGCGAGTAACGACCCCACGTTCGTGTATGTTTCCCAGAAGGTCTTGGCCGAGAAGGCGGTCGGGGATTTCGCGGACAAGCATCCAAAGATTGACGTCACAACCGGTGAGTTGCGTACAAGCTCTTTCCAACATACGAGGCTCATCGCGCCATTGTACTGCATCAGTCAACCCGCCGTTCTTCGTTGGGCCCTTCGCACCCAACTTCCGCTTCACGGACGCGCTCCTCTCGCAAATGAGCACGAACGTCCTCCCATACTCGCTCCTCAGCCCCGACGGGAGGCCCTTCAGCCCGCTCATGCTCACCATCGACGTCCGCGACGTCGCCCGCGCCACCGTCCACGCGCTCACCTCCCCTCCGTCCAACAGCAGCCGTCGCAAGCGCTTCTCCTCAAGCTTGCTCTCTTTCCTCTCGCCATCTCCCTCCAAGGTTGGCCGGAAGCGTCTCCTGTTCCTGCCCCAAGTTGCCAGCTGGAAGGACGCGGTGGAGTACATCGCAGAGAAGCGGCCGGCTCTTCGTGACCGGCTCTCTCAACCGGCCCGCACCGACTTCCCGCCGGCCCCACCCAAAGGGCCGGTCGACAACACCCGGGCTGTGGAAGTATTGAAGCTGGGTAAGCTCAACGACTGGAAGACGACCCTCATAGATGCGGTGGACTCTATACTCGAAGTAGAGAAGCAGTTCGCGCAGGAGGGCAAGACGTTCCACTAGAGTATGTCTATCTTTGTGCCCTTTCTAGATGCCGAATAGCACTGCATATTACTTTATGTGGCTTGAACGTTACATAAGGTGAACATCCGATGTTTTGACCATTGACCATCGACTGTAGCTAGATAGAAGTGGCCCTACCCTATCTAGCAGCTCTTAAGCGAGCTTGAGAGGTGGAAACAGATTTGTCACTTCGACGACACCCAATGCGCGGCGTACGCGTCACCATAAGATATCGTGCTCGTCTATACATTTACAGTAATGTACCATGAAGAAACTATACTACTCTACTATGTTACATCTATCACATACAAATACTTCTGCGGCACCGAATTCTATACCCTCGAATCCTATACCCTCTCCACAAATCATATACGCTGCTTCGCAAGGTGCTCCTCCAAGCACTTAAGCACCCTCTGTTTGGGCAGCTTCGGCGCAGTCGGAAGCCCCCGCTGCTTCACATGTCGCCTCACGACGTCGGGATCTGCGCCAAGACGTGAGCATGAACCCGCAGCGTACGAGAGCAACGCAAGAGACGTACAGTCTGAGATGATGCCGTCCACTTTCCAATCGAGAAGCTGGTCCACGATGTTCATCCGGTTCACCTACATGCGACACATCGTATAATCTGCCAGTGAGCACATATGCCACAGCATACACGCACGTCACTCACAGTCCAGGGCTTGACGAGCAACCCGAGCCTGTGCCCTTCCTCCACCATCTCCCGCGTCGTGAACGGCACATAACCCGCCATGTCAGGATCCTCGACCGGCGTCCAGGTCGATTCGGCAGAAGGCGACAGGATGTCCGCGCCGATGAAGTGTGCGGCCTGAGCGATCTGCTCGAAGACGGTTGGCCCAGGGAAGTCCTCCAGACGCAGACCCGCGAGCCAGGGGCTCGTACTATTGTCGGGCATGAACGCGGTCTCACTGTGGTGCGATATGTCAGCGATTGTTGCTGGATGACAATGCGAGCTTGGAAGCCTACGCACTCTTCGATGAGCGCAGACACCGCTATTGAGCTGTCGAGTTGCTGAGATCGAGACCATCAGCTTCGGTTCGGCTTCCCGAAACCAGGCATGTCCTCTACTCACCTTCATTGCAATAATCGTCCTCCAGTCAAAGCTCTGGTACTGTCACACGAACAGCGTCAGCCCCACGCTCCCCCCATACGCAACACTGGACGTGAAGCTGGAATATTCACCGTAATGGAGCCCTTGTACGGGCTACTCTCGAATACCGCGTGCTGTTTCTCGACAAAGTCCATAACACCGCGCGTCCGGTTCGGGTGCTGAGCGTCGATCTTGGACTCGATGTTCCACAGCACCTCGTGCCTGTGGTCCGCGCAGCTGACAAAGTCGAACACCTCCTGCAGCGTTGAGATGCGCGTGCCAGGGTACGTGAGCTGCATAGCTGCAAGCCATCGCGAGTGGGGTGAGCCGAGAATCTGGACGCAGCTGCGGGTGCCAAAGGGACGTCGACGTACGATAGTTGCGCTGCCGCTTCGAGCCGCAGTCGATTGTGCGCAGTTGCGCCAACGTGAGATTAGCGATGTACTTCCCCACGTATGGGAAGTCAGGATCCCCAGGGTACTGCAATCCAGCCCTTCAGTTATATTACCCCTTTTGAGAATGTGAGAGGATACATACTACAGGGTGGGTGTCCACACACTTCTCCGGGGTGATTTCTACATCGTGCCAGACGACGACATGGCCATCCTGGACGCAGTTCTGTACGACGTTCACCCGCAAGCACAGACAATACAATCACCTTCGTGATCCCATTATCGAGCTCCAGGGTCGTCGCGCCGTCGATGAGCCCCCTACGCACGTCAACGCTGTTAAGCGCATTCGCACTCCGCTCCGGCGGATCCACAACGGACGCACCATGCAAAGCTCGGCAAGGTGTTCTCTATCGTGTTTCCTCTCCCCCCACGATGTGCCTGTCCGCGATGCGCGACGGAAATGAGTACGTAAAACGATGCGGGGAAACGATCGCGACGCACCTGGACGTCAAAGAACCTGTGGTAGCTCGTGGAGGGCGCTAGGGGCCATTGGGCAGGCGAAGCGAGGCTCAGGAAGACCTCGCTGGCGAGGTTGGCGACGAGCGCGAACGGCGCGAACATGGCGGGTAGCAGGCCGCTAGCAGCGAGTGAAGATACGGGGAGGAGGGACAGATACGCGGGATAACGACATAAATCTGCTGTGAACCTAGGGATATACGGTACGGCTCCGCATCTCTCGGGCTCTCTCAGCGAGTCCACATTCGGGATGATCAGGACGCACACTGCAACCCAAACGACCGCGGAGAGCATGGCACGTTCCACGTTCGTGCGGGAGCAGGAGGCCCATGGGCGGGTCGGGAGTGGGCGAGCAGCGCAGCCCCTGCTCGTCGCCCCGCGCGTGCAGTACGAACGTTCATGAGGATCTCCCAAATAGGAAGCGGCCACGCCTTTTCGGGAAGCGCACGCTCCATGCACGGGTGTCCGCACGAGAATTCCGCGCCCACAGAGTGCGAGCGGTTTCGCCGGGGCAGCGGAATGGCAGAGTGTGGCCTATCACAGCGGGAAACGTGCTCTGCATGACGAAGAGTCAAGGAGACGGTTGCCGTTGGCTGTCGGACGAACACATCGGAGCGCTTCAGAATGTGTTCGACAGTTCCACGCACGCGGTTGTATGCCGTTATGCCATGACAGTAAACCAGCGCGGGGTATCTATAAACATCGAGCTCGCCGAATAAGTTGCTTGAGATTTTAAGCCTTGACTTCCGCCTTCTGTCGCTGGTCCAGACATTCTAGATGAGGCTCCAGCATTGCGCTCAGCTGCCTGATCGGCGCCAGGTGTCGCGCCTCGGAATGGCTCTTTGCGTGAAGATGTCCTGTGAGCGCGATTCTTTCCAGTGATTCATGAGTATGCATGAGAACTAGGAATGTTGTGTGACGTGCAAGAGAAGATGCATCCATGAGCAGGGGTGTGTGCGACAACAAACTAAGATGTGCGTATATCCTATGAGAGACAACATGATACAGTAAGCGTGGAGAGAGACTAGCGTGAACGACGAACGGAAGAGGGTGTACGAGGCGGCTAGACGTTCGGCCTGTCCTTCGGATTGTCTTTGACCACAGTACTCGAACCGCTCTCCCCCACGCCATTCAGGCCCAAATTTCGCCACTCGTCACGCTCCATAAGACCACTGTCGACCCGCATCAGCAAACTTCAGAGCACAGATTCGGGGAAGGAGTACGCACCGGTTCATGCGACACTCGAGGTAGTCCTTGTTGAGATGCCTGCACGGGGTGGAGTTGTTGCCGTTCTTACGCAGACAATCCAGATATGTCTGCATGTATTGTTTGCATTCCCCTGTACACATACATCTGTTAGCAATGCTTATCTTCGGCGGAAATTACTGAGAAGGTACACACCATAATGATCCAGGGGGAAAGAGCCCCGATCCTATCAGGTCTCAGTACACACACCTCATAGTATATGCTAGGAATATTAACGCACCGGAGGGGTAGCCGAGAAGCCTACTGAGATTGAAGGTGGCCGACCGAAAGACATGGCTGAGTTCGTTGAAGCTGAGCACAACGAGCAGGTCGCTGACTGCGATGCTCGCTGGTGGGGGCGCTTCGGGGCCTCGGCACGTCACGTGCGGGGCGGTCGCTAACTCAGGCACGAAGGCCTTGTGACGCGAATTCGGAATTGACGCAGTGCAACGATAGGCTTGTCGGGCGCTTCTCAGCCTGCAATTCGGAATTCGGGTCTACGCCATAGTATACAAAGCTGCTGCACTCTGCCCTCCGCGCGGGCGTCGTCCCCCACAGCGTCCCCCGCAACATGCACGCAAAACCACCCCCAAACGGACGCGAAACAGCACAGGTAACATATACAAGTTGTTCATGGAGAATGCTGACGCTCTTTGCCTTTGCCTTTGTCTGCTGCCCCGCCCCCGCCCCGCGTTCGCCTCCGGATCGGCTCCGCTGAACTCTCCCGGCTCGTCTCGCGCGAATCTATTCTGCTCCCTCCAGGACTCTGTCCCTGTACTTCCGGCCCGCTTCCCCCGCCTCCGCCTCCGCCCCCGCCACCCTGCCCCGCCGCCCCCGACGCCGACGCCGACCCAGATGCGGAGTCGGACGTCAACGACGGCGGAGGCTCGAGGTCGGGCACCACGCCCGCGAACCGCTTGCTCTTCAGCATCACGATCTCCTTCAGCCACCCGTTCTCGCGGCGCAACTCCGCCGCCTCGCGCTCCAGCTCCTCGACGCGCCCGGACAGGTCTGAGATCGTTCGTTCGAGGTTCAGCGTCCACTGCTTCTTCTTGATTCGGAATCGCGCTGTGTGCATGTGCGTACAGTCAGGATCACGACGACACGCTCCAATGAGAGGAGACGGTAGGTGAGGTGAGAGGACGCACCTGACGCGGCGGTGTTCCTCCGCCTCTTGTCTTCGGCAGCCGCGATGGCCTCTGCCTCCGCCGTCTCCATATGCGCAGTGGCCTCGGGAGAGGGCGTGTTGCTCGCCTGCGATGCAGGCGCACGCGGTGGCGGCATCATGCTCTCTCGCGCAGGCCCCGATGGTGCCGCGGCGGGCAGCNTCTGGGGGCGGGAGCGAGCCGAAGTGCTGCCCGCCGACGAAGCTCATCTGCACGTCTGGCGCGTGCGCGGGGACCTGCGGCGGGCCCATGGTGAACCCGAACCCGCCCCCGCCCTGAGAGGACGCGCGCTGGATTGGCGGCAATTGCTGGGGTGGGTGCAGCGCGAACGGCGAGTGTTGCTGTTGCTGTTGCTGCTGCTGTAGCGCATGTTGCTGGTGTGAATTGTGCGGAAGCGTGAGCGGATCAGGCTGCTGCTGGGGGCGCGATGGATGCGCATGCTGGCTGAACTGCGTCTGAGTATGTGGCTGCTGCTGATGCTGGGAGAGGTGGTGCGGCAGGCCATGGCCCTGCTGGTGCTGAGGATGCTGTGGTTGCGGCTGCTGAGGATGTTGCTGTTGCTGTTGCTGCTGCAGGACCTGCAGGTAGGGCAGCATCGCGAGGAACATGTCCATCAACTGGGGGTTCTGCGTCGCCCCGCCGAGGGACGGCGGCAGCTGCATTTGCGGTAGACCCCCTGCAGCACCTGCGCCGGCTGGTACATGGCCTGACGTGCTCGCCTGCTGATGTTGCTGCTGGTGTTGTTGCTGATGCTGTTGTTGCTGTTGCATGGCGAGCAATGCGCGCGCGATGGCGTCTTCTTCCCCGTACCCTGCGGGATCCTGCTGCATTGCCTCCGACCCGGTCCCAAATTGGTGTTGTAGAAACGCGAAGTCGAGCTCTGGCACCTGTCATTGGAGCGTCCGGACGTCAGCATCGTATTCTCCTCTCGCTCTTCGATCATCAGAGGCACAAGAAGGGAGGGAGAAAGGTGCATGCCGACGGCAACGGGAGATACGAATGTGGACGGGACGAGGATGGTGCAGGCGCAACGACGATCGGGATATACAATGCGGACGCGGACGTACCCTACTCGGCCCCGCGATGGGCTGTTGTGGTATGGGCTGACTCGCCGACCGTCCTCGACGATGCTGCTGTTGACCGCGCTGAGCGGACGCTTGCTTCCCCTTGCCGCTTCCGCCTCCACTCCCGCTTCCACTGGACGGCCTGTCGCCGTGCCCGCTCGGAGGTCTCCGGTCCATGTCGACGTCAAAGTCAAAGTCAGTGTCCGCGTCAAGCCCTGCGTCGCCGAACAAGTCGTCGTTGTCGTCGTGTTCGTCCTCGTCTCGCTCGTCCTCGTCGCTTTCTCCGTCTCGATGATGTCGATGCCGATCTTTGCTTTCGTCTTCGTTGTCTCCGTCTTCGCGCTGATGGGACGACGCGCCTGCGGTGGCGTTTGCGTTCGCGCGGCCGTCACGGAAGGGTGCAGTCGAGAACGTCGAGCCGGAACGGGTCGTGCCTCCAGGGATGATGGGGCTATCTCTCCCGGCGGCGGCGGTGGTGGCTGTAGCGGGTGCGGGTCCGTGGTGCGACAAGAGGAGCCCTGGCATGATGCTGATGCTGCTCTCTTCATAAAACGACCACAGTGCCAATCTGCCAGGAGAAGGAGAAGGAAGCCTCGCTTTCCGCGCGTGGGCCCCCGGTCTCGGGGCGAATGACGGGACGACCAATTGTTCGTGCGGATGAGCGCTCTCTGACGGAGCTCTCTCGCTCTTGCTCTCTCTCTCTGGCCTACTCACGAGTACACCAACCGCGCACAAGAGCACGGATCGGACGCTGGAGCTNGGGGGGACGCTGGGCCGCTGGGTCTGTGGCAGCGGCTGCAGATGCAGGTGGATGTGCGAACGATACGAGCGATGCAGGCAAGGACGCGCGATCCGAGAGCTTTGCGCACCGCGAGATCCGGGTGTCGAGCGTCGACGTCAGCCAGGGGGCTCGCCGCGCAATAGCGCAATCCTTCCACGACCGGGCCCCTCGCCCTCGTCAGGCTGGTGTCAGGGTCCCGGGCGAGAGCGGTGCGCGTGCTCGTCCCCCGCGGGGCTCAGCAGGGCCCATTTGCAATACCCTGCCCGGACGCGCAACGCGAACGCAAGCTGTCGAGTGGCCGTTCGCATTCAGTCCGTCGTGATAGGTCCTCGCGCGCCGAGTGCGCCATCCCCGCGCACGATTGCGACACTCGAACCGGCGGTCGCGACACAGCGCGCTCACGTGCTGCCCTCTCTATCCAAGCGCCCACGCCACACACGCGTCGCGACGCGTCTGATATGTGCAGTCGTGGGTGCAGCGCCGCATAATCCCCATCCTCCCATTTGCAAAAGGGCGAGTCTCATGCTTGCGCGTACTTCGAGATCACATTCGGGTATCTCTGCATGTCGCGCTCAAGCTAGCTCGATATGTACTTGTACAATTGTTCAGAAGTTGTATATACTGCTACTGCCGTAATTCATCACCTCTCCACATCGTACCCAAGGCTACAGCGGCAATCCGCACACTTCGCAATCGCTGCCACCATGGCTGTTCTCGAACGTACAGTGTGGACATACACGCACGTTCGAGCTGCTACTGCCTTGTCCAGCCTCTTCGCGTGCGATTTGGTCGAACACTTCCGGTGGGATGTCCGTATCCATTGGCGCATGCGAGCTCGCGGGGAGACCAGAACTAGAGGGACGTTTGGCTGAAGATGATTGAGCTTAAAGGAGATAGCGCTAACATCATGCATGGACTCACGGGCAACTTCCTGAGCGAAGGTCATCAGCGTCAACCATCCTTCGGTGCGTAGAAGTTCGTCGAGCACGGTCGGACTTTCAATATTGGGCACAGTTGCAGTTCGCATGAGTATCCGCAGATCGTTCTACATGGTCGTGAGATGAGCCAAGTTCGTGCAAACAAGCTGGACTCCAACGCACCTCGCTGATCAGCCCAGTGGTGCCGAGGAATGCAATCAGGTGCCAATCGCTGATGAACCGCGCTAGTACCTCTCGTTTCCGGGGGTCGCCACCGTGTGAGCTCTCGGGGATGTCGTAGGCCTCGAGCTGCGCGAGTTGCCGGAGTACATCTTCGGTGCTCTGATCCTCGAGACCCGGTCTGTTCTCGATCTTGTACTTGATCGAGCGGAACAATGGAGAAGGGTTCTGAGGGAAGCCGTGGGTGACCTATAGGATCGCGTAAGAGAATGATAGACAGCGACAAAACGTCCGCAAGGATGACTCACATTCACGAGGAGATACTCTACAGGGAAGCAGGGTTTGGCGTTCTTCTGCACGTCCAGCCCGTACTCATTCTTGTATCTGAAGAATACGTCCGGGACATAGCGAGCCGAACTCTCCCCACGGTCCTCTTCCTTGACACGCATGATACCGGGGTCGACACTCGCTTCGATCATGTCCGCATCGACCATTGCACACGCTTGCTCCGAGACTTGGTACGCCGAGACGTCGATACCACCCTCTTCGGTACCGGTGAGCACGGCGGTGACCATTCGTGAACCAAACTTGCCCGTGAATGACGAGCGTGACGGTGTCGGATTCGCATTCTGCACGGTCGCAGCGAAGATCACTTCGAGCGAGGAGAGGAAGAACGACTGCGGATGCCGCTTGTATTTGAGCTTGGAGCGGTCTTCTTCTGTCGGCTCAAGGTCGGTGAAGATGTACCCCACGATCTGCAATGGTGTACTTGATTGAGCGGCCAAGGCGCGGATCCGCGGCTCGTCCTCCCATGGCACGCCGAGCGTCAAACCGTCAACTTCGCCCTCCTGTGGGGGTTCGTGAATAGCTTCTACGACAGCTTTGATTCCCATGGGAACATCGGGATACGGCTCGTAGTGCCCGATGAGCCAGCCGAATCGTTGCACACCTGTTCGACGCCATGCCTCCAAAAAGCGATCAACAATTTCGGGAGAGGCAATCTCAAGGTGGTCCACCATACGGAACGGTTGGCTTTGAAGGGTGATGGCGGAAGGCTGGCACGCTGTACAAATACCTGCAGGCCATGGTGGGTGACCGCCAGCGGGACAGGGCGTCTTGACCTTGTAGGACAGTGGGTTGAGTGGCGGCAAAATGGATGTTACGGAAGCAGAGGACGAGGCCTTGGGCGTCAGTTTGCGGATATACGCATGGTATGAGAGGTGCTTGATGCTATGTTCGGTGTGGTATGCAGCATCGTAGGGCTCTAGAGGCATGCAGTAATCGCACATTGCATTGGCTCCGTGCTTGCAAAACCGAGAGTCACGTCCGCGAGGAATCTTGCCTTCTTGCGAGCGCCAGTAGCGGTCCACAGGATCTTCCTCTGCTGCATCCCATGGCCGCTTTGATGCGTCTTGGTTCCCCGAATCTACCGCAGTAGCACTTGCGGAGGTAGTTGGAGCATCTGGTGTCGCTTTGGGCTGATATCCAACAAACAGTAGATCACCGTGTCTATAGACGACCTGGTTTGCGACGGATACACAAGACAAGGAATGAATGTACGCACTTGAATCCAAGTGCTTGCAAATTACGGCCTTTCAACGTCGATATGGGCACCTCGTTTCCGCGCGGTTGGTTGGAGACCGTGACGGTAGACGGATCGGCATCCGGGGATGTCTCCAATACCTAGGCGCAATGCTGAGGATAGAGATATGTCGTAGATCAATTGAGGGCGTACCTTTGAAAGAAGCTCTGATATATCCGCGGTAGGCTGGAATTCGAACCGGAAGTTCCCGTCTTTTGACCTGATCCTAATGAGCTGTAGCCTAACGTTAGCATACTTCAACAAATACTGGTTTTGCTACACACCATGGTTGTAGGCAGACGTGGACGATGGTGGTCGGAAAGCAAAGTGCGGTGAGTACGCGCGTCTGGCACGACTGAATCGAGATGACCTCAGTCCCAAGCTGACGCGTCGCGTGGCGCTTATCTAATCTGGACCCGATGCGCGTACACGTGATAGCAACGTTGTATTAGACGCCCATAGACTAGATCAAGCTTGTCCGTCTTCCACAGCTTCTCGACTCTGTTCTTCCGACGTCCTCACTGTCGCAGCCACCCGCTCAGTGGTTGCTGCGGCACTCCTTTCTTTCGCACTCCCACCATCCGAACTTCGCCGCAGGCCCGTCTCCTGGCTCGCTCTTGTGCGCATACATCTATTGCTGCGGGCCGCCGCGATTCGTAACCATCTGCCTGTGCCTGACTCCTTTGGATACCTTGTTTCATACCCGACCTGCACGACTCCGCATGCCCCCAATCTGAGTCTCCCTACTTCCGCCGTTACCTCTTACCATGTCTGCTGTCCCGCTTAGTGCTCAAGGGTCCTCTTCTGCTCACACGACCGGGGGCCAGTCGACCAACCAGAATGCCAACCAAGTTCAGGAGCCCGCACGCGTCTACGACCTCTATTCTTGGTCCAACAAGTCTCCTAGCACTCGCCTCGTGTACATCCAGAATGTAGATGCGGCTAATCAAGCTATCGCCCAACTCAACACCAAGGTCCTCGGGTTCGACCTTGAGTGGAAGCCCAACTTTGTCAAAGGCAGACCCGAGAACCCTGTTGCTCTCGTCCAGCTTGCCAGCGCAGAGCTGATCCTGCTTATTCATGTATCCTATATGCACAGTGAGTCATCAGGCGCTGCATTGTGGCCTTCGCTAACCCCAAGTTTAGCATTTCCAGAGAAACTCCGTGAGTTACTCGCCGACGAGTCGATCGTCAAAGCTGGTGTAGGAATACAGAGTGGGTCCGTCTCAACCAGCATCGTGGGATACACTGACACTCGCGACTGCAGAGGATTGTAAGAAGTTGTATGAAGATCACGGCGTGGATACCCGGAATTGTGTAGATCTGTCTCTCCTTGCTCGGACGGTAGACAACCCTAGGTGGAAGGGCAAATACGCGAGCCCTATCGGCTTATCACGACTTTGCGAAGCGTATGAAGAGTTGACCCTACAGAAGGGCCGGGTGCAGACAAGTAACTGGGAACAGCCGCTGGACCTTCGTCAGCAACAATGTAAGATTTCATCACAGATCTTAGCTGCTACGACGATACTTAACAATATGCTGTGCAGATGCTGCGAATGATTGTCATGCCGGCCTGGTGCTCTACCTTCGGTTAGTCAGAATGGCTTCCGCAATGTCCCCTGTACCGCAACGCGTTTGGTACACCTTTGACGTCATCAATGGCTTTCTCTATCAACCGTCCTCCGGCACTCTGTGGCACCCGTTCAATCCATACTATGATCCAGGTCCCCCACCGCCTCCACGCCCTCCCAGAGTCAATGATGGCGCCAACCCGAATGGCGCACAGGAGCCCTTCCGCGGAGGACGCTTCCCTCGACGCGGCCGCCAGCGGCACCCACAGGCTCGCCCTCTCTCGCCGTCCGCCACCGCTTTCGTTCCTGGAGCGCATGCACACACCCCCTCGCCATCGCCAAGCCCAGTGGCCGGCTTCGCACCCTCGAGGCCTGCAGGTGAGATGTCTTCTCACTCGTACACCCGCTCTCCGGCGCCCCGATACCCCTCGTCAAGCGCTCCGCCTGCTGGTATACCGATGATGGACGTCGATGAGGATGGCTTCCCGAGAATAGGCCGTGTCCCTCGCGCGTACCAGGGCAAGCCAAGAACATACGGAGATGGCGGATATGGTTTCGGCGCGCACCCGCACACGGGTGCAGACTCTGGACCTGGACGCGGGCGAGGACGGGGCCGCGGGCGTGGTCGCGGCCAGCCTGAGCCAGTCGTTCGGTTGGGATCCTTCTCCATCGTTGGGTAATTTGAAGCACAGAATTCATCCTGGATTCATCGGATTTTGAGTCGGGTGCTCTGACACTAGCTCGTTGGTTTCCCATCCTCGTTTCTTCGCCGCAATTGGCCTGCCCCACGATTCAGGCTAATTTCCCTCCTATTCCTGCTGGTCAACCCCACCTCTCATTTCTCCTGTCGATCTCGTTGGACTTTGTTGTTGTTGTCGATGTCCTCCGGTTGCTTTCCCTCGGTCCTTCTCTCTCGTCGTCCACTCCACTCTCCCTCTCTATCGACCCTTACGATTTCTCATCCTTGCGCCTATCCGCTCCTAGTCGCCCCGCCAACACGATGTTCGGCCAACGGAGTATGTAGGCGTCTTCGTACATCACTCACAGGTGCATCACCCCTCAGTACCATTATCCCAATCGATGCCGCTTGTGCTTGCCACGCTACAGTTGTCTTCGCCGAGTGTACTGCCTACATCGGCTTCGTTATCTATATGGGGTAACGAACAAAAGCGCTCAAGGCTTTGTGGCGTCCGAGTCGTAGGTACTGCGGTGCCTGCGATGAGAGTCGGACGACTCACTGAGCCTAAGTGCATGGTAGTACTGACGATTTCATATTCATACCATGCAGGTCAACCCAAAACTCTCTTACTAAACATCGTGCATATGTGCAGGCGTACCAAGCATCGCATTCGCTTGCGCTCGCCGGCCAGACGACAGCCATACCGTCTCAGTTGGAGTTGGAATAGATCCGACTGGTCGGAGGCTGCCTACTCGAAGGCCGCCGCTGAGAGTGCTGCATGGAGCAAGCTTCAACACATGAGAAGTATGTTTTCATATTGCCAAGGGCCTTGACATAGGAGCGACGTGCTGAACCAATATTGGCGATTCCAGGACATGATCAGCATCACACTATGGCAGTACTGTGGCCGCCGGTCATGATCGTCCACATCTTGGCGAAATTGTATGTCAAGATCCAGCAAGTTTCCCGTGGGCGTGCAAATCCTCTCGGTATGTACTATGCTTAGGTTGATGCGGAGATTTGCTCAATGCACTGACGCAGTTTGCCTCACTGATCCGCGATGCGCAAGGCGATATCTCGCCTACTGGTGATATCATGTCTGGCTGAAGAAGTGCGCTCGTCGCACCGCCCATCGGAATTCTTCTGGAGACATTGTTGTATCATTGAATCCACCGATTTACTCTGATACACCGTGTCCTGCCCACGGTTATTAGGGGCAACGGTGTTCCAACGTTGAACGCGGGAACGTATATGAACATTGACCAACAAAACAAAAGGTCTAGCTGGCAAAACGTCCTTCCGCGATGGTACGAACTCGGCAACGACTCTTCGATTCGGTCAGATCATTGCCTCACTCACTTGCTTCTGCAGAGGAGGCACTCCATTGCTGCGGCCGCCCTTAGCCGAACACTTGGTGTAAGATGATCAATCACCGCGCTCTTGCCTGCCAGTGCTCGCACAAAGCCTGCACTTTCCTTACGGGCTTGTGTGCACTGGATTCACCAACAGCGCTGACGCGCGCTCGGGCGCGAGAAGCGATGCGCAAGATCACGCTCGTCCTTGCATTGCACCTCAGGGCATTTGCTATCTGGTGATCCGTGCACGAACATGTGTGGTAGCAGTTCGTGCGTGCAGAGACCGGTATATAAGCACCAGCTATGTTCGAATGAGACAAGCAGGTGTTGAGGCCTTTCGCTCGCGTCTGGAACGGCAAGATGCTCGGTTCTGTGCTATCTTTGCACTCAGGTTTCCCTTCTGCTTCGCTACCCTCTAATGCGCGGATTGGCTTGAGTTTCAACCTAGGGAAAGCGGTCAGGAAACCCTGGAACTTTGCCTACACCCTCTGGCTCTTCACGTTTTCCGACCTCAAGACCATCCTGTTTCCTACGGTGAGTTTGGTTGGGTACAGGTCCAGGGTGGTATAGATTCTCACATACCCCTCGCAGCTTGCCTTTGGCATCGCGGCCAGCCCAGACGATTCTTCTGCACACGTTGGCCAACGAGCTCTGTGGATATGGCTCCACCTGCTACAATTCTGCGTGTCAAATCAGCGTCTGTCTCCGCAAGAGGACGCGACGAACAAACCATGGCGGCCCATCCCTGCTGGACGACTTTCCATGACATCTGCGACATGGCTGCGCTGGGCGCTGCTCCCGGCATGCTTGACGTTGTCCATTCACTATGATGTGGTTCTGCCGAGCGTCGCCTTGGCTCTTGGGACCCTGGCCCACAATGAGTTTGGAATGGACTCACAATGGCTGCCTCGGAACGTGTGCAACGCCGTAGGATACGCCGCTTTCAATGCTGGAGCCACCTACGCCGCCTGCGGTACGTCTTATGTCGCATGTCTCTATACGTTTAAGGATGCTGAGACCTTAGGTCCCGCGACAGGTAATCGCTGTACCCCGAAATTGACCTCGATAGCGGCGCAAGTTCTGAACGCGCTCGTGATACTCACCACGATACAGGCGCAAGACTTCCAAGACACCGAGGGCGATCGGGCGACGGGCCGTACGACGCTCCCGATCGTCTTTCCTCGAAGTAGCCGGTGGGCGATGATTGTGCTGCTCACGGCATGGTCCACGCTCCTGTCGGCCTATTGGCAAACGTCAGCTGTGCATGCAGCGTTGCTGGCGTTGTCTGGCGCGGCGGTGGGATCGCGCTTCGTGCTGTACCAGGATGCGGCCTCCGACCGGCTGTCTTATCGGCTGTACAACGTGCGTCCTCGTCGTTTCGCACCTGTGCTCACCCTTGCCGAGTGAGACTGATGGGGTGATGTCGATGCAGCTTTGGTTATGCGCCGTGCATGTTACGCCCTTCGTGGTCGACGCCTGATATCGGGACGCCGCCGTGTTCGATTCCGTTGGTGAGTTCTGTCGACATCTCGCATTCTCTAGAAGGTCACTCATCAATGTTCAACAGATGCCAATCGCCTAGAAGCATACTTCGATATACCACCATGACTGTACAGAAGGCATGACATCCTCGTCCAAGGATTGACTTATGCGCTTTTCCTCCCTCCGCACCATTGTATCGTTACTATGTTATTTACTTAGATTCGGCCGCTCAAATGTACAGTGATGGTCATTCATTTGATGTGCAACAACAAGGCTGTATACGTTTACCAGATTTACGTTGGATCGATCCCGTAGGTTCTAAGGCCCTACTATCTGCAGGTCATTTCAACAATCAGGTATAAGTGAGCAAGTACTGACGACTCCAGATCAGGTGGTGGGCTATTTCGATCTGTTGGCCACTTTAGGTCGGGTGAAGTCCTTCCGACGAGTCTCTGTACGTACCATACCGCCTGTGCTCTATAGGGGAGCAACATCCTGATGCATCGTACCTCAGCTGCCAGCCTCAGCGAGGACAGTGCGAGGACACTGGCATGTAGGATTATCAAAATCAGACCTACAAATGCTCCAAAACACGATCATATGGGAAGCACAGCCTGAAGACATCTCATTGATGATTTCCCGGCAGGGGCAAGGCTGATCGTTCAAAAGCCCGAGTGCTCACTCATGGCACGTTCGGAATCAGTTAAGACCCCGTCCATGTCCGGATTCGTATGAAATTACATCCCCCCGCCCAGTGGTATTTAGATCTCTGTTCAGCCTCTCACCTTGTAGACGGACATCGGCGTGTTGTGAATCAAACTCGACGAAATCACCCTACAGCCTGAGGCCAGGCTGCCCCGACATTGTCCGCCTCCTCGAAGTAGCCCAAGTGACTGAGGTGCACCTGGCGGCAGCTTGTTTCAGACATACTGACATGCTGCGGCATTCATGTCGGAAAATCACGCACCGCCCTCGATGCTCAAATTGGCTCTCCTTGAATTCGGCATCGTTGCAAATCGGTGCCAATGGTGCTCCGAGTCCATCCTCGCGCGATGCGCGCTGCATCTACATCTACAAAGATGATGATCACAGACCCTAGAACGCACTCAACAGCCTCTCTTGTGATGAATTCTCAGCTCTACACTTCTGCAGGTCTTGTTCCGAGCGTCGAACACTCACCTCCGCCGCGAAGAAGCCGGATGTCTGACACGAGCAAGAGGGACGTTGCGGCGATGTTCGGATGGGCAGTTCGAGGAGCTGGCTGAATACCGAGTCTTCCGGGATCTCCACTGCCAATGTTAACTTACCGCGCTCGGCACCGCCATGGCATGTTTGATGTGCAGACTATCATGCCTTCTCCTAGAAGCGGCGGGATCGCGGCCACCACGTAATAAGACGGGTGTGCCCACCATTTAGGACGGAACTTGCTCTACTGCCGACACCCCCGCCCCACTGCGCTTGCAGCGACTTCGACGTTTATTTACCTTAGGACTCAGTCTCCTTTCTTTGTATTATCTTCTGTATTGTATCACCCGATGCTGCCACTCTCGCTGCCATGGGCTCTCCTCCCAATTGCGTTCCTGATCGTTGTCCTCGCTCGACGATCCTCGAAGAGACCCAGATATTCCGGACCGCCCGCTTGGCCCATCGTCGGTAACGTCCTCCCTTCGCGCAGGGTATGGCTCAAGCTCGCGGAATATGCTAAGACCTACGGTGAGCGCCTCATTAGTCACTAATCGAACCCGAGGTTTATAACTTCTAAGCACCACGACTACTCACCTTCCATTTCTCCTCGTCTCCCATTCTCACACGCAGGAGGGATCTACTCGCTCCGCATCCTCGGCACGCCCGTGCTCGTGCTCAACGACGCGCGGACGGCGCGCGGCCTGCTCGACGACAAGTCCGCGCTCTACGCGAACCGCAACCTGCCCAAGATGGTCGAGCTCTGCGGCATGGACCGCGGCGTCGTCTGGGAGCACGACCCCGCGCGCCTCCGCCAGGCGCGCAAGCTCCTCCACGCGGTCCTCCAGCCGCGCCAGCTCGAGGGGTACCGCGCGGTGCTCGATCGGCATGTTGCGTTCCTCCTGCGGAACTTGCGGGATACACCGGGCGATTGGGCGAACCATCTGCGTAGGTGCGTCTTCGTTCGCGTCGGACGAGCGCGGGAAGAAAGGGGATGCATGCTAACGACTCTTGGGGGACAGTGTCACGGCGGGTGTGGCCATGCAAATCTCGCATGGGTACGAGATCATCAACCCGAAAGATCCATATCTGGAGAAAGCGAACGAGTTCGTGGAGAACTTTGCAGACGCGAGCCTTCCAGAGCGCTGGTTGGTAGACTGGCTGCCATTCTGTAAGGTGTATTTCGCCAGGTCAGCTTTCTTGAGCTCACCGCTGAGTCTCCACGCGCACGCAGTGGCTTGGCTGCCAGAGTGGCTGCCAGGCATGGCCTTCAAGCGGAAGGCGCGCAAGTGGAACGCGCATTACACTGCGCTCGCCGAGGAGGGCCACCAGATGGTTAAGAACGAGCTTGTGAGTCGCCTCTTATATGCTATCAATCTTGCTGAGCTGAAAGGGAGTGATGCAGAAGAAGGGCACAGCAGGACCGTCGTTGACGCAGAAAGCACTCACCGAGTCCAAGCCTGGCGAGTACACGGACGACGTCATCGCATTCACCGCCACACAGGTGTACACCGGTATGTCCACTTCTGTGCGTTGGCGGCCCGAGACGGCTAATCACATTCTATGTGCCACAGGCGGAGCTGATACGGTAGGTTCAGCGTCGCGCACACAGAGAGGATGTGATGTCGTGTTAACGGATTGTGGGCCTAGGGCTTCTCCACACTCGCCTCTTTCATCCTCTTGATGCTTGAGCACCCTGATATACAGCTTCGCGCGCAGGAGGAGATCGATCGCGTCATTGGAACAGACCGCCTCCCATCGTATTGCGACCGAGAGAGCTTACCATACGTCGACGCGATAATGACCGAAGTGCTACGACTCCGCCCTCCTATCAATGCGGGTGAGTTCCGTCGTCCTCAGCAGAGCAATAGGCATACCCAGAAACTTCGCCGGCTGACCCGAACGAACGCGTCTCGCACAGTAACTCGGACGCCATCGCAGGACGACGTGCACGAAGGGCGCCTTATCGAGAAGGACACCATTGTGATCATCAACTTCTGGTAGGTACCATGCCTACGCAGCCCCTCTACACACGGCCCACCAGCGGTGGCTTGACGTACCGTGCCTGCTGACCCCGTCGAATCTGCATCATGCGCTGGATGGTTCTGTGGATCCCAGGGCGATGCTGCACGACGAGACGCTCTACCCGGACCCACTCGCCTTCAAACCCGAGCGGTGGCTCGAGAGAGACGCGAAGACGCGCGACGGAAACGTGTTCCCGCTCGAGGTCGTGTTCGGATTCGGTCGACGGTGCGTAGACCTCCTTTCGCCATCCGCGCCTATCAAACCACTTGGGCGGAGGCACGGTGCTCTTGGCAGTCTTCAATCACACTTGTGGGACACCGCTTTGACATATTCATATTCGAATGCGTCGTAGGATATGTCCTGGCCGACACTTGGCGCAACAGCTCGTTTTCACCGCGATGGCGCGGATATTGGCCATGTTCCGCATCACTCATGCACAGGATCTGGACGGAAAACCAATATCGCCCCGCGGCGACTATGGCGAAGGCGGCATCGTGTACGTTGATTCCCCGTAAAACGACAGATTCACGGCGCAGGAAGAAGGTTGATTGATCGGACTTGCTGTTTAGGTTTCCTTTGCCTTTTGAGTGTTCTATCGTCCCAAGGTCGGCCCATTCCCAGGAGTTGCTAGAGAATCATATACGGGATCACTCTTGAGCAGTGTGAATGCTTATCGTGTCTGTACATATGTAGTCTAGCGTCATGCTGAACTCTGCAAATGTTCAAGAACGCTCTCACCGTGCCGTCATGTGATATAATAAGCTGCCTAGATATACTGTATCAGCCAGCGAAAGCGTAATTGTGGTGAAGGAGGTATGCATCCAATCACATCGCAAAGAGCGGACGCCAACAACATCAGAATCTGCGCAAACAGTTTGAGTAGAGGCACAAACCAATTTCGAGTGCTCCAACTCACCGGTACCTGCGAAAAGGGCGATGTAGCAGATGTGGCATCTGCATCTATGGGCGGTCGACCGGTGTTCAATCTGGTATCAATGCTACGTACATTGGCAGCGCTGGGTAACGAAAGAAAAGTCTCAACCCGCTTGCACAGCATGCAGTAGTGACATCGTGATAGCGAGTCAGCATAGCCATTGCAATAGATGCGGGGCTGTCGAACACGTTTGAATCTCCAGGCCAACGTAGCGTATGCCATGTATGACAAAGTGTGAGTATCCAACGATATTCGTTCAGGTTCGGCATCTTCTACTAGATTCGGGTCCTGGAGTAGGCCGCGTAGATCACACTTTGTATACGGGCTGCGACCTATCAATGCGTAGCTATCGTGAGCAGCTGTCCGAAGGGCTGCACGAAGATCATACTGTGCAGAGACATGAAGCGTAGCGTAGTTCTTGACGAGATGTTGGCGAGAGCTGGTGATGGATGTTGGGAGAGAACCGAGACTGTGGGCCTGACAGCCACTGGGCGCGCCGACCACGTCTGTACCGGCGGCAACAGAAGAGAGGCGTTCTTTGGCCCTAGTGCGACTCAGCAGGACATGAAAACCAAAGCTGATTAGGACTGGCCTCTTCCCCGCCTCCCCCGCAGGCCCTCTCCTCGGCCTTCCAACCCCCCTACCCCCGACATATCTGCCCTATCTACTGCCTGAAGTCCTTCCAGTCCTCTCCACTCGCTCACGACGCGCACAAAGATTCCACGCCAGCCGGTAACAACCTCAGAAGATGCCATCCACACGCGTCTTCGGCCTTCTGCACATCCTCGGAGTCGCGGCGCTGTGGACGCATCTGTTCCTTCCCGGACTTTCAGCCGAGGTAGTCAACTATCTCGAGCAGGTACGTCTCGATGCCGGTACCCGAGGAGGGCCGTAGCCTGCAGGGACGCGGTCTGAGGTCTCATCACAGGGCTTCTTCTTTGACTGGACTGGTGATCAAAGTCCTCCAGTCCCGACGGCAGGTGTGTATTCCGTTCCCGCGATGTCTCACCCCTCCAGGCCCCTGTGTACGATGATATCATTCTCTGCACACAGCACAATGCGACACCCTCCACATCACCTGGGGACGCCGTACAGCGACGGGGTGAGTGCTGGCGCCGACGTCAAGAAGGCGCGAGTAGCTGACGATCATACCATCAGACCGAATCCTGTCGCACCGTACTACCTTCAGATTTACACGTCGTGAGTGCACAACATTGATCCCATCTGCCAAATGGAGTAACTGGATGGTTTATTCTAAAGAACGTTCATCGTGCCTTTCATAATCCCGGCGGGAGATGACACGTCCCTATCATATGTATGTTGCTATGCATTTGCTGTGGTTTATGACTGGAATGCTGAGATGTGCATCGGTAGGATTGGGTGGTCCCGTTCGTACCAGGAACGCAGGTAAGTACATGGCAGACGCTTTGATAGAATGTGCTGCCAATCTGACCCACTCTATAGTTCCAAATGTGCATGGTGAACCCGATTTACGCGCCGACCTCTGTTTCTGGTTGACTCATATGATATATGAACAAAGGTCGCTAGCAACGGCGTAACCGGAGGTTGCCAAAATATCTTCACGGTATACCAGAGACCCAATACCACCCTGGACGATCCACCCACCTGCTTCAACCTCACCTACCCTCATGCGCCGCTAGGAGTAGACGCATCTCTAGCGGACGGCACATGGTCGCAGTATGGGTGGGTTGATCAGGCAAGTCACTTCCTGGTATCTGCCATGCTATGCACAGCTGACCGGGGCCGATACAGTGTTCCGATATCTCGCTGAAGCCGGTAAATGGGACGCCGCCGTATACATATACTGTACGTTATGATCATGCTCCGAGAGAAGTCCTGTACGCTGATGCTGGGGACAGATCGCGCCAGCACTGCATCCTCCTTTCAACATTACGTCCCACACTACGGATGCCGTTAACTGGACAGTCTCGCTGGTACGTTAGACGGAGCTACTCCATGGATATACTTGCCGATACCGATTTCTGCGTGCAGATGTACGGCATGCCCTTCTTCGTGACTGTCAGCGACGCAAATGGCATCGGATGGACCAACGGCCCACTACACCCAACTGGTGCAGGGTCCACGAAATGCCTAGATCTTGACTCGGCGCTTGGTAAACAATCGTGAGCCCTTACCGTCATGCACAAGAACCTTCGTTGACACCTCGCAGGTCCTCCGATTCCAAGGGCATATCATCGGGCGCAGCAGTCGGACTCGGCTTGGGCACGCTCATATTGGGGGCGCTCCTGGGCCTCGCAGGGTCATACGCCTTCCACCGCTGGCACTACTACCACCGCGTTCCGGGGCGCCCGTCACCCTTCGACCACGGGCGCAAGTTCTCCGAGACGGGAGAAACGCCCATCCTGAGCATGCACCCCGGCTCTGCGACGTCCGCAACGTTCGTTGGGCGGAACGCCGAGCCCTTCAACGCTGACGAACTCGGGCAGATCCAGATGCAGCCCCACAGTCCCGCAACACTCTCCCCATCTGGCGCGACGACGGGCTCGTTCTCTCGTATGCCGTCTACAGCGACGTTCGACCGCCCTCGTTCTGCAGCGGACGCGCCGACGTCCCCGACTCACCAGCACCAGCACTCAAATAGCTCAAACAATTGGAGCCCACCTGCGACCCCGTCGGGGCAGGGCCCCGCAAGCTCGGGGATGCGCATGCCTGCGCTCGGCCAGGGCGGCTCGCACGTCTATGTCGTGCATCACGATGCGGGCCGCCCACCACCTGTCACGGTGTTTACTTCGGACGGGACGGAGGTCGTCGAGCTCCCTCCGCAGTACGAATCCGCTGCCGCAGACGCACGGCGTACTGAACAGATGGGCGCCTCCGGCCAGCGACCTCTTCCGCTCTCTCCTGATCAGAGGAGGATGCCGCGGAACTTGCCGCCAAAACCGAATCTCGTGGCGAGCAATGCGGACGCGCCTCCATCGTCGTCGTCGACGCCACCGCCGGCATAGTGGGTGACTGTGAAGTGTGTGTGGGTGTGTGCTCTATCGTACTGTTCTTTCTATTTTGGTTTGGCGCCGTCGTACTGTATATTGCGGGGCAATGTGCAACACCTTATTTTAGGGCCCGTCGTGTGCATGTACCCATTGCTCCCGCGCGCGTTTTGTAACATGTTTATCGTATGCACCGTACACGGCTTGCTTCAACTTCGCTTTCGAGCTCTCGAGCTTTTCGGACCGTTCGTCTACCCACTCATTCGGCTTTTCACATGGTTTCGCACAACAATACTCTGCTCACATTCTCCCTCTCATTCCTGGTTCACAAATTCAGGCGCCCGTGCTGCCTCCCATACACATTCATTCGCTAACCTGCTGCATTGACTACTCGTTTGCGCAGGTTGTACTATACCTGTCCTGTCCCCCGCCCTTGCCTCGAGATGACCGGAATAGCATACTTTTACTGGGCTATAGCCCTACGGACAGCTGACATACACGCCTATCGGCGCAGGCCGCCACCCATCGCGCTCGCTCAGCTTCCTCCATCCTGGCGGCAACTGCGACCCATCTTCCTTCTGCGCTGCGCCGTTGCCCTCGCCCTCTCCAGGGCCGCCACCCTCTTCCATATCTACATCCCCAGTGCCATTCGAGGCAGAGAGGGCAAGAAGCGTTCTGAGCCGACTTTCCATAAGCTCAACGGCAGGGGCGTCCTCCCAGGCCTGTCGGACGACGATCATGCCACGGCGCAGTTAGAGGAACACCTATTGTCAATTTGAGTTGTAAGGAGGAGAGATGGGGGCGCACCTGAGATGATGGCGTCGCTGTCGCGGGAGCCTGGCTGAGCACGGAGAGCGCCGTTGCGAGCTTCGGCCGTTCGGCGCTAAGAGCTTGCAGAAGTATGTTCGCGCTGCGCAGGGTAACAGAGTGAGCGATCCAGGGCCAGGTCAGAGAAGTTGCCAGACTAGGATTCGGGGGCTGGCGTAGTGCACGCACGCTTTGGAGCTTCCGGCAGTCAGCGGGTCGGGCCCGAGGGTGGATACGATGCGGACGATAGCGGATTCGCGGATGTCCTCCGCCTCGTCCGCGTCTTCCGACCCACCCGCGCAGTTGTCTACGAGCCACTTCGCCCAGCTCGCGAGGCAGAGGTCGTACGAAGGGTCGGCCTTGGGCGCGTCCTCGGTCAAAGAGACGGTCTCGCTCTGGAACGCTGCGCCGCCATCGGAAGTCGGGGCGGGGCGCGAGAGGTGCGCAGTGATGGCGGCGACGAGATGGAGAGGTAGATTCGGGTGCAAGCTCTGCAGGTGCGTGAGGAGAGGCGTCCAGATGAGAAGAGCGGATCGGGGAAGGGCCAGCCCGGTTTGCCCGGGGGATACCCGCTTCCTATCAGCGAAGGTAGTTTGAGTGGCCATTCTATAGCAGGGACATATTTCGCACTCACTTCTTGGAGAGGGGGGACGAGCATGCCCCTTTGGATGAGGACCTCCGCTAGCTGGTCAAGCGCCCATTTCTCGCGCACGTCCTCTTCGTCGCCGTCTTCCTGCGCGTCGTCCCAGCCGGCGCCTCCGCCCATGGCGGACGCAGAGGCAACTTTGGCTTCTGCAATCCACCGCTCGATTTCGCGCATGTTCTTCGTGATCTCGGCGCGGTAGGTGACGCGAAGAGTCGCGTCGCGTGTCGTCGCCTTCATAAGCGTCTTGTACTGCTTCAAGAGAGGAGCGAGCGGCCTGAGGGGCTGTGCTGGGGCCGCCGGAGTAGACGGGTTCAGAGTTGGGAGGAAATAGTTGTGCAAAAGCCACCCCATAGCCTGCAACAAAAATCAGCCTAAATACGAGGGTATCAGCAAATAGCGGGTGTGCAGACCTCTCGTGCGGCATCTCGCAAGACTTCGAGGCTGGGAAGATCTTCGTGGGTAGCTGCGTGTCGCAGCTCGACAAACCATGCCGGAAGTCCGAGCTGCTGCGCAATGCTGTTGATGGACCGAGCGTATGCTCCTAGCTGGAGAGGGTCGACGAGGCCGTTCACGAGCCGGATGATCGCAGACGCATAGCTCATGCGCAGCGATAGCGATGAGGATGACGTCGCAGAAGTTCCATCCTGTAGAATCACAGAGAGCACGGCATGTGTGGATTCCAGGGCGTGCGGGAGGGGAACCGCCGCCTTCCAAGCTGCAAGCTAGTTTGTTCAGCCGATGTGTTTGTGGCTGAAAATCATATTGAGAAGGGCATACCCTGTTCACCGCGAGCCTTTTAGCCTGCAGGTCATTTTCGTCTGTGTATATCCAGCTGCACACCTGCTCTAGCTCAGAGAGGTCCTGCCAGGGGACGCGTCGAGGCAGACGCATTGCACCGGTACCGCAGTGTCTGACAATTTGGATGAGAGCGTCTAACTTGCACCTGTCTCGATGCTGTGTTAAGCGCCTGCCAAACGCATCCTTCGGGCGCTTGATGTGCCATGTGGGCTCGGGCTTTGCTCAGGTTGCTTACGAACAGCAGCTCGCTCAACTATCTTTCTACCAACATATCCCGGTGCCCCGGTGCTTTGCATCATGCGTTCAGGAGTAGAGCTCTGGTACTCTCAAATCAGCATGGTCTTCAGTAAGAGTGCCTCGACGACCGAATGGATTTCATTGATCTGCTCAACCGCACGAGAAAGAGAGGTAGGTTTGACCGTCGTGGAAGGAAGAGGCCATTGATGAGATTCCGTAGATGTGCAATCACGAAAGGCGTAAATGACAAGATGATATGGACGGGTGCGGCTTGCATGGACACCGGGCGTCGCGCCTTTGTTCTTTCAGATAGCGTGTCACGGCATTGCCTCTTAGCAAGCCACCCGAAGGTTCACCCGAGCCAGCCCCTCCTTCTCCCTGGACTCCATAAACTGGTAAGCTGCTTCGGCGTCTTACAAACTTTGGTGCCGACCAGTTTTCTGGCCACGTAGCCCGGTACTGTGCCGGTATAAAAGACCCCGGCTCAGGATGGGAACGACAGAAACACACTCAGACCCATTCGCATCCTCACATTCCCCAACGCACTCAAATCCTGACCAATGTCTTCAAAGAAGCTCATCCTTGTGAGAATTCTATCGTGGCATATAGTTCCGGGGCGAACGTTCATCTGTGTGACGTTAGGTTACTGGCATCAACGGCTTCTTGGGCGCGCACATTGTCGACCAAGCTATCAAAGCTGGATATCGCGTTCGAGGGTATGCGGGCCTTGCGGATGTTTGATGTGACCACTCGCTCATAATGAATCCTACAGAACTGTTCGCTCGGCCAAAGTTGATTTTGCCCGCGACTCTAATTCCAATTACGGCTCCGACGTCGAAGTGGTTGGTATCGACGACCTGGCCTACGGCGACTTCACCGATGCGCTCAAGGGTGCGCCCTCCTTGTCTGGCCTGGTATCAAATATACTAATACCAAATTTCAGGTGTCGAAGGGGTCATCCATGCTGCAGCCCCCCTCGTCGGTAAGGACACCCCCGAGAACGCCCTTGCTGTATGTGGATATAACATCGCATCTTGTCGGCAAAGCAGCTCATTAGACTTCGATTCGTAGGCTGCCATCGATGGGGCGACCAACGTCCTTCGTCAGGCCGAGAAAGCAGGTATCAAGCGTTTCGTGCTCGTAAGCAGCATCGTCACCGCCAAGGGCTTTGGCGACCCCTCTACCGCCTGGACTGAGAATGGTATGGTCAACAGTGACCCATTATTTGGTGATTGGCTGATCTTATGGCTCTATATAGATTGGGTCGACACCAGCCGGGAGAAAGCCCTTGCCAGTGGCGACCCGGCCTTCGTGTACGTCAGTGAAAAGACCCTGGCTGAGCAAGCCGTGTGGGATTTCGCAGAGAAGCATCCCAACATTGACGTTACTTCGGGTGGGTCTCGTCACTTCGTTATTCAATCTGCCCGAAGTTGACTTCCATTGTAACATCTCCAGTCAACCCGCCATTCTTCATCGGGCCTTTCGCTCCCAACTTCCGCTTCACGGACGCGCTTGTCTCTCAGATGAGCACGAACAGCCTTGCGTACACGCTCCTCGATCCCACAGGGACGCCGTTTTTCCCTATCGTGCTCACCATTGACGTCCGCGACGTCGCGCGAGCCACGGTGCATGCGCTCACTTCCCCGCCTACCTCGGAGGTCGGTCGCAAGCGCCTCCTCCTCGTTCCCCAGGTCGCCAGCTGGAAGGACGTGGCGGAGTACATCGCGGAGAAGCGCCCCGAGCTCAAGGATCGTGTCTCTGTTGCTATTCGCACTGACTCGGTGCCTGCTCCGCCAAAGGGCCCCGTAGATAACACG
This sequence comes from Trametes cubensis, assembly GCA_029747595.1. Lineage (NCBI taxonomy): Eukaryota > Fungi > Basidiomycota > Agaricomycetes > Polyporales > Polyporaceae > Trametes > Trametes cubensis. The sequence goes on from JAPEVG010000046.1 coordinate 65,615, forward strand.
CGCGCGATCGAAGTGCTGAAGCTGGGGAGTGTCAACGACTGGCACACGACGTTCCTTGATGCGGTGGACTCTATCATCGAGGCGGAGAAGAACTTCGCTAAGCAGGGCAAGACCTTCCACTGAGGGCGCCGTTGGAGCCCTCTGTACGATATAGTGCTGTGCTGATCATGTCTAAGTGCGCAGAAATAGACCGTGTTTTTGAGTATGTTGCGAGGAGGTGCAAACGAAGTAACTGTTGGTCTCCCGGTTGATTGCCTTGTCCGAGGCTTCTGCATAGTTATGCTGCTGGATCGGCGCATGCATTTCCTACGGTTCCTCAAGATGCAAGGCTTCCGTACGGCCACGTATCAGTGGGACATCTTCTAAGGTGAGCCAAGGACCACCATCGTGTGCCATCTATTTAGTACGCAATGCTTACAAAGTGACAAGCGCTGCACCGTGAATATGCTAGACCTAAATCGCTAGTGGCTTGCACGCTTACTACTAGATGGACCACAGTGACGCTAGGACTCAATCGTTCGACTACGCCCACCGCTACATGTTTTGCAATTTCACTGAAAATACGAAGCTCTCCATTGCAGATCACGACAAATATCACACGGCAACGCCGCATGAATAACCAAAGCCACATCTGTATTTTCAGCAATCGGCCTGTCCCCGAACCTCGGACGGCTGTAGGACAACGGCATCCCCAATGTTCCGGACGCTTTTCAATACTAGAGCGAGCCGCTTTGATATTCCTCACCATCGAAGTCGAGCGTCCAGGGCCCGTCCGTTGTTCGGACAGCACCGTTGGGGGTGAGCTCGTTCGTAAGCCATAATCCATTTCCGGCTCGGCGAACGACCGGTCGCCACCAACGCTCTTTGGTGAGCGTTAGGCCCACTGGCATGGAATTTCATACTAGCAAGGCAGCCGATATAAATAAAGCCTCCAGGGTGCGAAGGCGAGTATAGCATTGGAGATACCTGACTACTTCTACCAGCACATAGTATGGCAGCGAAGCAGCACGTCCTGGTGAGCACGACGCCGTCATCCCAGCCTCTTGGTGATTGTGGGTAACCCGAACGCTGCAGGTTACCGGAGTCAACGGCTACCTCGGAGCCCACATTGTAGACCAGCTCGTCAAGACTGGATATCGTGTGCGAGGGTGAGCCCATCCCGCACCCGTACACCATGATACATTGCACTCAACCTAAGGCCTTACGCTGTCCAAAAATTAGAACCGTCCGTTCAGGCAAGCTTGACCTTGCTCGTGAGAGCAACGCGATGTATGGCAAAGACGTCGAAATCGTCGCCGCCGACGATCTCGCTTTCGGCGACTTCACCGAGGCGTTGAAAGGTGTGTTGTGTATATTGCTGGGCCCCATAGCGCTTGTCAGGAGCTGACAGCCTGGGTACTAGGTGTGGACGCTGTGATCCACGCAGCTGCACCACTCTTCGGTCGGGCTTCACCCGAAGAGGCCCTCACTGTACGTGAAGTGCACTTCAAGTTGCCATGGATAATCATTCTCAGTCTTCTGACATCGCCGTGGCCAGGCTGCGATAGACGGCGCCATGAACATTCTGCGACAAACAGAGAAGATGGGCATCAAGCGCTTTGTGCTCGTGAGCAGCCTCGCCACGGTCGCATCTCCCGACGACCGTACATCGCTCGTTTGGACCGACAAAGGTCAGCTGCCACCGGGCCTGCCTCCTGCATATAATCGCTCATAACGGCGTGGCCAGACTGGATTGAGGTATCGAGGGAACAGGCGCTGGCTAGCAAGGATCCCGGCATCGTCTACGTTACGGAAAAGGTGCTCGCCGAACGGGCCGTCTGGGAGTTCGCCGACACGCACCCCCACGTCGACATAACCACCGGTAAGCCTCCGCCAGCCCTCATCATATGTAAGTTGCCGCTGCATATACTTACAATATCGCCCAGTCAATCCGCCCTACTTCTTGGGACCCTACGCCCCAAACTTCCGCTTCACCGACGCGTCCCTGGCCCAGATGAGCACCAACAACCTCCTCTACCTCCTCCTCGACCCCGCAGGGACGCCGCCCATCCCCGTACCTCCCCGGCATCGACGTCCGCGACGTCGCGCGCGCGACCGTCCACGCGCTCACGGCTCCTCCAACTTCGGAGGTCGGGCGCAAGCGCCTCCTGTTCCTCCCCCACTTCGTCGGCTGGCCGGAGGTCGTGGAGCACATCGCACAGGAACGCCCCGAGCTGCGCGCGCGCCTCTCGCGGCCCGCACGAACGGACTTCCAGGGCCCGCCGCAGAAGACAAACCCGCTCGACAACTCGCGCGCGGTCGAGATTCTGAAGTTGGGCGAGCTGAATGATTGGAAGACGACGGTGCTCGCTGGGGTGGACACGCTCGTCGAGCTGGAGAAGAGGTTCGCACAAGAGGGGAAGACCTTCCATTAGAACAGCAGTACGACAGGAGATTCGGATAGTGTACGTGAAATCGGCGCGATGGCTGTATAGCATGTAATCGTCTCGCGTTTTAGGGTGCTATGCTCGCTGAGCAATGATCACCTAGCGCGAGTACGGACGGACTACCAGCTTCATCTGCGCTCCTTTTGCAAGCTCGCTCTTCAGCGCCGGTCTTTGCGTGAACATCCCGACCCTCGTGATGTCGTCTGGCGTCACCGCCAACTGAAACTCAAAGGCGCGGACGAGGGTGAAAACGAGAGCCTTAAGCCTGTACGAATCCAGTCAACAATGATGCACATCCTCATGAGCTTGTGATAGACGCACTCGATGATGGAAAAGCGGAAGCCGATGCACGCGCGAGGGCCGCCCGAGAACGTCATCATGTTGCTCCAAGCACCGGGAATCTCTGCAGCCTCCTTCGGAGGGTTCTCCCAGCGTTCTGGTCTGCGTAAAGGTATAAGTGGTGAACAAGATATCGTTGGAACACCTCAAGGAAAGGAGGGCTTACTTGAACTGTAGAGCATCCTCGCCCCAGATTGCTGTGGATTGGTTCAATGCTAAGATGGCGATGATGATGCGATTCCCTTTGGCGATTCTGGGTAGTCCGCACCAAGCGGCAGGATTTAGCTGGACGTCTTCGGAGGAGTGATTCGGAGGTATGCAGTACGTACCGTATCTCATGCTGCAGTTGTCCGTAACGATCGACGAACGGCTGGCTCACTGGTATGACATCGTCGCGCTCGGCTCCCCTCAGCGTGAAGGTGACTGGCGCGTGTAGCCTAAGGGTCTCGCGCACTACGTGGTCGAGGTAGGTGAGAGACGTGAGCTGCTCCATGGTCGGAGACTCCGTATCTACGGCCAGGAGTTCTTCTCGAAGCTTGCTCTGCACATCTGGACTCTGTGTCAGCGCGAAGAGGAACCATGCTGCTGCGGTGCTGGTGGTTTCGTGACCAGCTACCAAGAACCTATTGGCGAAGGACCATCAGTCGGAGTATTCTGGTCGAGCCAGGTCAATTATACAATACGAACGTGGGTATCTCTAAGGCCAAATTCATTCATGAGACGTCAGTAGGCGTCGCTGTACGTGGGGAAGCGACCTACGCGACAGAACCTCCTCGTCTGACAGCCGTTTATGCTCGGGTATATCCGTCGCCATATTCGCCTTGATGAGCAACGTGAGCAGGTCTTTCCCGGGCAGATCCTTCTTGTCTATAGTGCCTCGCTGTCCCGTGACCTCGCGGAGGACGGCAGCTTTCCTGTCTTGTATAAGCTCCATGCCGATGCGGCGCATGGTAGCTTGAGCCCTTCTCACTGCCCTAGCACGCCTGTCAGGCTTCACCAAACATACATCAGTGGTGGCCCAATGGTGCACAACAGAAAATGCGAGCAAGACGTACGAAGAAGTCCAAGAATGGCAGATTGTCCATGAGCAGGCGATAGAGAGACAGTGGCGGGGTCACGCTGAAGAGCTGATAGAACGCTTCGTTGAGCTCGTTTGGCTTTCCGTGTGCGTTCAGTGCCTCCAGATGGTAGTCGAATCCTAGAATAGGGTGAGTGCGTGATGCGCATCTTCGTAAGACACGAGGATACCTGCGAGCCCTATGACATCGAGAGTCATCTTCTTGAGGCCTTCCAAAACATTGATCACAGGACGTTCGCCCTGTACGCTCAGCGCATCTAACCAGACGTCGCGGAGCTATACAACGCCATAACCAGTGTTGGAAGGCAGCATTCGGTATGTTTGAGGCTGTCTTACCTCCGCAGCTTTCTCAATGAATATAGGCACAAATTCCCTGATTTGCGCTGGACCGAACGCCGGGTTCTGTCATCGAGGTCCACTGTTGACCTATTTCGGGTAAATGAGAGGTGGAACGCACCAGCACCGCTCTCTGAAGCAAGCCTCGTTTATTGACTTCGTTTCAAATTACCCCTGGACTATAAGGACTTACTTGTCCTCTATGTCTCTCGCCTAGTGGATATGCACAGTCAGGAAAGGCGCCAAAGTAGCAAACACAGCGTGATACTGCTAACCTTCGGCGACCAATACTCCTGCGTGACCGTGATAAGGTACTGTTGACTTGGAGTTTGAGAGAGCACTCACCGTCGCCAATGACTTTTGCTGCGGACACCCGCGTCTCCCATGGCTTACTGTAGTTTCCGGAATGCAGAATGTGCCGAACAGTCAAAGGGTCGGCCGTCCAGAGACATGGGACCTGGACAAAGTCAGATGGTCGGATGTGGGGGCGCGGAGGGAAGCGGCGCCACCTGGAGCAAGTAACGACAGGAGGCATTTTGGCCATATTGCACCTCCCATTCACGCATCGTGGTGGCGTTCCCCGCTCGGCAGACCTGCCGTACATGGCCATACAGCACGCTTGGGATGGGAGGCCCCCGAATGGCGCGCAAGGGAGACAAGTATACGCGTAGTACAGTTCGCCATAAGACATGCAATGAGAGCGCGCCGAACGACAAGAGAACAAGGGTCGATAGAGGCAGCATAGGCGCAGATGACGGGGAAGAGAGACAGCTGTGAGAGGTCAAGTTAAGGCGGATTAGTAGGTGGGTGAGGAGTTTGGACGTACGCGCACCGAGGGGGGAGGGGGCAGCGTCGTGTTAAGGTTTCGATGCCACTGTTCAGCGCAAGAGCGCCGTGTTTCGGATTGGGGCCCACATGAATCCACAAATAGGAATTGGTATGTCCGAAGTGGGATGGGGAAGCCGCGCCTGGCACACCACTGCGTCCATGAATCAATCAGACAAGCGAAGCCGTCCAACTTCGAAGTGACCAATTCCTGTAGGCAGGCGCCTGTCGTCTCCGGCGGGTATCTTCTCTTCCCTCATAGAACGCCGCCAACGCCGACCGGGGCGCCCCTCGCCTCGTCTTATACAACTGCCGGTTGCATCCTTGATTCGTACAGTGGCGTCTTTCTACCAGTACTGGAGGTGGTTTGCGAGTTGAGTTCGAGGTCGGGACCCAACACTGGCGGTGTCGGAACAAGTTGACACATTACTGACTCGCATGCCCTCAGCGTGTAGCAATGTTAGGTTCATGGTCGCAGCAGCGATGATGGTGATTCTGGTGGCGATGGCTATTCACTGAAATCGGCGTAACGGTGACCGGGTTCCTCAAGACGGGTTTGAACATTGTCGACTCTCGAGCGTGTCATGATACAGCTGTTGCCGGAATCAATGCGCGGGCGCTTTGTCGACGCGCGCGACGCAAAATGCACAAAACGCACAGAGTGGTCGGATCCTGCCTCCATTGAACTGCCCGTGTATACTACGGTGTTTTGGAGTGCCAGTGAAGCTCGAGATAATATATAGTACCAGAGGTTGAATCTCGTAATCAGTCAGAGAAGTGGTGTCGGCCCCAAACGGCCCTGCACCCAGCCAAATCGAGCACGTTCATCAGAACCTGCGGCCGTCTGGACGGTATCCTCTGCCCTCAACTTCACAATGTACATCCCATATCTCGGGTCTCAGTACTCTGTCATGGCAGTCCTTCGCTCTCAGCGCGCATCGCCAGACAATGCCAATGGAGATTCCGGGCTCACAGCAGCAGAGTCTAATTCACTGTACATAGCTACCCGCGGGTTGGAGGAACCCTTGGAACTTGGTACGGACAACCAACTGGAGGATCGCTGGCTACCGTTTTCAGGCATCTATGATGTCGAGGACGAGTAGTTTGACAGTATCCTTGGCTATTTGTATTAGACTCAAGGGCCTCCCTGCGGAAAACCCGGGTCCGGCGCCGCAGGAAGTCAAGAAGTTGTCATTTTTCGGACATCAAGAATGAGGGTCTACCGAACTGATGTAGATATCGTTGAAGACTTACCAGCTCAGAAATCACCCAGTCATGAAACACTGAGCCATCCATCAAGCCCCGTACAACCCGGACGGTGAGCAACCCATCGATGCACAACGCCGGAAGGATGCCATACCGGATCCCTTGAACAATAGTATCTCACATGTACGCTCACCCGCTACTGCTCGCCCATACCGCCGCCGACCTTGCTTGACTTGCCCGCGAAAATAAGCTGAACAGCGGTGAAGCGTGACTTCCGCTGCTCTCGGGTTGAGCTCGTCGCGTTGCGCCGCTTCTTGACAGAATATCCGAGAGTCTTGAGGGAACATCATGCACCGTGCTGATAGAGACTAGCTGACCGTAGATGACAGCAATCCAGCTCGCGATCTCGTCGAGGTATGGCGCAGAGGAGGGCAGACCAGACCATGGATTTCTTCGATGATACGAGTACTGAGGATTTGCTTGCGACTACATAGTAGTATTTTTCGCTGAACTGCGCCGTAGGTCGCGACATTGTGTACCCATCTCTTGACACTGTCGCCAGGGACTCCAAGGATGTCGGCAACAGTGGGAGCATCGTACCCAATCGCAGCAAGGGCAGCTGCCCTTTCCTTGAAGTCCTTGGTGATTCTACAGTTGACCATTGCAGCTACAGGCACACAGAAACAGCTGAGACGGAGACGAAGTAGCACTACAGGCTCGCAGGCTTGACTTCGCGTCAATTGTGCATTTTGCGTCGCGCGCGTCGAAAAAGCGCCCACGCATTGATTCCGGCAACAGCTGTAAGCGCCTGCGAACCTAAACATGCGTCACGCCGCCGCCTAAGTGGAGCCGCCATCATGCAGTCCTCAACGGCTCATAGCCGGTCCATTCGTACTCCTGTGTGCGAGCTCTCGTGCTGAGGGACACTCATGTGCATTGCGCAGAATCCATTGACAGAGAAGCACATGGACACAAGAAAACGGCAACTTTCTTGAACGGACTCAGACGAGTTATAACGCCGCCGCAGCTGCCACTGCTTGCGAGGTAAGCACCAGCCTCAGTAGCGCGCGAGGAGACGAAATCGAAGGCAATAACTCAACGCGCGCACCACTAGCTGGCAGGCCGCGCCATACGGGTACAAATTCTGTGTACCTCTTACCTATCGCCGTAGCGCAGGAGAGCTGTCCGTATGCTGGTGCAACACTCGGCGTGCCATTTAGCCGCAACGAATCGCCTGGACTCCCGTACTAGCTGGTGGACATACACTCTGGTGCGTTCTCACCTCAAGGCTCACAGCCCCAATACCTTGCTGACCCACCGCCTCAGTAACGGTCTAATTCTTGCAGATGGCTGCACAGCGTCGAGAACATCGTCACTCGAGCCTAGTTCTCGGGGTGTAGGATTCAAAGAAGTAAACCACATGCCCATGCGCACATCCAGTCTAGGATATCGGAGCTCCAGCAGGAGCCAAACCGAATCAGCCATCAGGAACCTAAGTGCGCGCGTCTTGAACAGACAGATGGCTGAGCGATTACGGGGCTCATCTGCCAGAGACTTTCAGACGGCGGCTCAATGGCAAGGTTTGACAATGGCTGTACCACAGAGCTAGCAACCCATCGCATATAAACCGCTTCAATCGCCTCTTTCCTACATCGAATCATCTTCTCTTCCTCCAATCATGGCTACCTCTGCCGAGTATGCTAGCGGCCTCCTTAGTAGCATCAAAGAGGGGATAGGGGCTTGGCTAATTGGAGTGCTTATGACAACGTTGTGAGTCCGTTCAACTCCGCTCCAGTTTACAAGCTCAAGGTCGTTACCCTCACCCAAATAGCCTGGTTGGCATGGCCGTCCAGCAGACTTTCCGTTATTTCCGCCTGTATCCTCATGATGCAACTTACCTGAAGGCATGGGTATGTAGACCCTCGTACTGCTTTTCAATGCAGCGTCTGATCGTCTGCAAATCTACAGGTTGTATTAGCTCTGTACGTTAACGCGCCGGGAAGACCAAGTGGCGCTCTTGTGCAATCTGAACCTCGATACTAGGATATTGCAGATGTTTACGACCGCATTAGCCATGCACACCGTGTACGTGTGTCCAATGTTATCATTGCGGGTGCCCCACTGATATGAGCGCATGCTACAGCTACTACTACCTTGTCACGTATTACTTGAACCCCACCGTTTTCTTGAAGAAGGATGTATGGTATGCGTGTGATCGCCATTTTGACCGTAGCCCCATTCTGTACTGAAGTTACACAACCTCGCAGGACTTCTGCGGTGAGTAGTAGAGTAGGAGGAAGCGTTGAACGCTGTCTAATTACGTCTTTGGTCACAGGTTGTCCCGGTTTTCGGCGTAAGTTCCCCTCCGATTACGTATGGAAACGACGCTTCCTAACACGACCCTTCAATCCTTAAATCAGTCACTCAATAACCTCCTGTCTGAGAGGTAAGATCACATGTCCATGCAAGTGTGAGGCGTACAAAATGAACGAACACCCGGTCGGCGCCACTACAGCTTTTTCGCCCGTCGTGTTTACTTGAGTAGGCTCGTCCTCTATATTCTCGACGGCATTTCTTACTCACATGTCTTTGGGCTCGACAGTCGGTCACCAATACCGGATAATTGTCGTCTCCGCAGTAAGCTAGGTTGCAATGTGAATCAGAACGCCACTCTAATTACTCTCCAGACGCTGATGATCACGGCCTCGTGTGGTAAGGGCGAGTCACTTATTCATATTCCGAGCACTCATCCTTTTTGCACAGGATTTTTCATCTGTACGTCTCCACGCGCAGGGGGATACGGAGTGATTGAGTTATACGAACAACTAATTGTTGCAAATCTGAACAGCAAGGACAGTTCAAGCGTGAGCCATACTCTCTGATATTATACGGCCAAAGGACACCACTCAAGTCCTGATCCTCTAGGTTCACCCTGAAGAGCGTGGTCGCCACTACGCAGGCCAGCGGGGTCCGTTTGACACAGTTTAATTGAGCGGGGAGTAACGTATGCTGACTGCCCCGCACTAGTGGCCCCCGACGGTCGCATCTGCGCTTCTGCTCGCCGGCGACATCCAGCTTACCGCCGTCCTAGTCTATTCGTTGCACAAGGGCAGGAGCGGAATACGTCGGTGCGGAAACATCCGTCAACTGTCAAATCTATCAGATTCTGAGCGTGAGGATGCTGTTCAGGACGGACTCGATGATAGATCTGCTCATCGCATATGCCATCAGCAGCGGTGAGGCTCCTGCGGTTCTGCTTCTGATTGTACGATTGCTCACATTTCACTGGCAGGAAGTCTCATATGGTACACATTTCGGCGGCCTTCGCGCATCAGATCACGAAATCTCACTAGTGTTTCCTCGATGTATATTCAGCGTGCTGAACATTGTCAGCTTGATTTTGGTACGTCCGAGCACAGTGGTCGGGGCAACCCTGGCCGCTAACAAGTATTGACTGATTCATACAGTCCATTGTTTATCCACACAACATCATCTTCACTGCGTCGACGCTGGTCGTTCAAGGGGGTATGTACCCACGCATGACATTCCCGGGATCGTTTCTCACCCCCTGCGAAATCCCATCAGTATACACAAACTCGTTCATTGTAGCGTGAGGCACTTCCCCACATACCAACCACGGCGCAATGGCTAATTTCGGATACATCTTGCAGACTGAACACGCGCCAAGTGGTTTGCAGTCGTGGGGAGCTCGAAGACACCAATCTCGATACCAGGATCGTGCTCGGCGAGGGCGCCCCATCTGGCACGGTCATCGACCAGATCGCGCTCGACGTGCAGTCGGCTGCAGAATCATCGGTGAGCGCTCATCGTTCCTCCATGCTGGTATAAGTATGGGGCGCTCATCATCCGACTTGGGTCTGCTTGGTGCCACCTGAACCCCGACGGACCATGACTCACAGATGGTCTTTGCTTATCGGTCGATGCAGTCCCAAATCATGGAGGAGGGAGCGGCAGCGAAGATTGGTGAAGACTCGGCGCCGTCGAGCAGCAGCAAACTCGGGCGCGACGAGAAAGCCACGGTGTGAAGTTGATTGTGCCGTCTACTTGACATGCGACAACGGCTGCGAAGTAGAGCTGTGCAATCGACAGCGGTGCTTCGCGTATTGAGTGGTCGGGTACCTGACAAAGTTCCTCCATCGAAGATTCCCGTGACTAGAGGTCTACCGCTGCCCCGATTTGGATATATGAAAGGTGGAACGAACCAGCACCGCTCTGATGCAAGCCTCATCAGTTGGATTCAATTCAGGAGGATCGTTTAGATTTACCTTTCCTCTATGTCTCTCGCTATATATATGTACAGACAGGAAAGGCGCAGAATTTACGAACACTGCGTGGAACTGCTAACCTTCGGCGACCAGTACTCCTGCATGACCGTGTGAAGGTACTGTTGACTTGGAGTTTGAGAGGGCACTCACCGTCGCCAATGACCTTTGCTGCGGACACCTGCGTCTCCCATGGCTTACTGTAGTTTCCGGAATGCAAAATGTGCCGAACAGCCAAAGGGTCGGCCGTCCAGAGACACGGGACCTGGACAAAGTCCGATGGTTGAATGTGAGGCCTGAGGGCGCGGAGGGAAGCGGCGCCACCTGGAGCAAGTAACAACAGAAAGCATTTTGGCCATATTGCGCCTCCCATTCCCGCATCGTGGTGGCGTTCCCCGCTCGACAGACCTGCCGTACATGGCCGTACAGCACGCTTGGAATAGGAGGCCCCCGGATGGCGCGCAAGGAAGACAAGTATACGCGTAGTACAGATCGCCATAGAACCCGCAGGAAGAGAGCGCCAAGTGACCAGAGAAGCAGGCTCGATAGAGACAACATAGATGCAGACGACGGTCAATGGGGAAGGGAGACAGTTAGGAGGGACTCTTGGGGTGCACTGGACGTACTGCTTACACGGGCGCGACGGGGGAAGGGGGTACCGTCGTGTTAAGGTTTCAATGCCTGGTGCTACACCTGTTCGCGTGAGCGCCGCGTTTCGGATTCGGGCCCACAAGAATCCACAAATCGGAGTTCATACTTATCACCGAGGCGACATCGTTTGAAAGCCTCGCTGAACGCGATGCCAACAGCGCGCCCATGATGTTCGAAACCTGCCAGCAGCCACTGTCAGTGTCCGAGGCGCCAGTCGCGTCTCCAGTGCAAATGACAAGTGATACTCCATTGGCGTGTATGTCGAGCAGAACTAGGCTCACGATCGCAGCGATATTGGGTCGTTGCAACGGTGGGGGTAGTGATTCAACATGAACGGATACAAGTAGAATCAAGTGGTACCAAATTGACAAGTTCCACTGGCAGGAACGTTCTCAGGCTACGTAAGCGCTCGCCACGCAGCGCCGGCGCCACCGTCAAACCATCACGGTATAGTTCTCAACACTGAACAGTCCATCCGTACTTCTTTGTCCAGGCTTGCTTGAAAGCGCAGTTGTGCACAGCAGAGGGGCTTCGCATGAACATGACAAAGTGGCACGCCTCATGATCAAATGATGCGTGGGTAGGGATCCACGCTAGTTGAAGTTTCTGAAATTTCAAGTCAGCTCACTGGGAGGTAAGCATCAGACAGGAAGATGGACCTCAAGTGAAGGCGTGTGCAAGCTCGGGCTTGAATGTACCATACGATTACTGTCTGTATGTATACCCCAGCCTATCTCCATGGTGTGCAAAGGCTGACAACAACTGTGGCACTTGGTCAGATGCAGTCTCTCATGCTCGCAACCACTCGGGCATCCGTTCGTACTCGCCGTTAGGCTGGGGGTACCGAGCAGTGTCAATCCAACAACGCGTTTTCCAAAGTAGGGACAACAAGTCCGTGGAGTGTCTCTAAGTCTAAGCCTCGAGGACGTAATACCAGCTACTAGTAGCTGCCCTACAGTCTCGGCGACCCCGGCAACATCCTGGCAGATTGCCGCCACATGCCATTTCGAAGCACAACGCTGTTGAGCCTTGCTTTCAAGGTATGAGATCGCTTCTGCCATATCAGTCATCTGTATGTCCACATGCATCTGTTGTCTCGGAAACTCACGCTTCAGCAAGAGCTGAACTGAAATAGCCTTATGTGCGTGCGCGTTGAAGAGAGACAGATGAGATAGACGGTGCAGCGATTGTGCATTCATCTGCCAGCGGCTCCCGGGTAGCGGCTCGACCGTGAGGATTGGCAACGGCCACTGCACCGCAAAGCTAGCAAGCTTATCACATATAAACTGTCAGATCCACCTCCTCCTCGATAGAACCATCGCGTCGTCCTAGCGCCTCTCGCCATGACCACCCCTGTTGAAGCCGAGGACACTGCATCCCTCCTCCGTGCCTTCAAAGAAGGCATAGGGGCCTGGCTTGTTGGCGTGTTCATGACTACCTTGTGAGTTCGCACCGCTTCGTTTCCGCTTACAAGCTCAACATCTTACCCTGCGCTCGAACAGTTTGGTAGGTATGGCCGTCCAACAGACTTTCCGCTATTTCCGCCTATATCCTCGCGATGCGATTCTCCTCAAAGCATGGGTACGTCACTCTAGATGCAGTACTGGTGCTGTCTAGTGCGGAGTCTGACCCGCTGCATATCTCTAGGTCGTATTAGCTGTGTATGAGCCACGCGTATATGCATGGCGACTGCTCCGCGGCCTGAACGATATGTTGCCAGGTCGTTACAGATGTTGACCACCGCATTGACTATGCATACTGCGTACGTTCGTCGAGGTTGACTTTCTGGAACTAGCTAATTCATTCGGTTAAATGCTACAGCTACTACTACCTCGTCACGTACTACTTCAACCTAGACGTGTTCACGAGAAGGACCGTGTGGTATGTGGACCATCGCTGTCCTCCGTCCCGATCCCACTTTGTAGTGATGAGGCACAAATTCGTAGGTCTTCTGCGGTAAGTAGAAGGATGGAAGGGGAGAGCAGGCACTGAATATGTCGCTGGAAAAAGGCGGTCCCAATTATCGGCGTAAGTCCCGCTCGTATCATGTGTCAAAGTGACTTTTCTCAACACGGCTCTTCGATCAGTCATTCAACAACGTCGTGTCGGAGAGGTGACACATCTTCGAAGCCGGGCGTTCGTTGCACATAACTTACGAGCATGCGTCTGGCGTCACTCCAGCTTCTTCGCCCGCCGTGTTCTCATGAGTAAGCTCACCCTCTGCGTCTCCGGCGGCGTTGGCACTCACACAACCTCAACTCACCAGTCGGTAATCAATATCGAATCATCGTCCTGTCAGCAGTAAGTCAGATTGCATCACTAATTATACTCGATGCTCTTTCACACGCTGACTACTGCTCAGATGACAATGATCACGGCTTCTTGCGGTAAAAATCAGTGCTTGTTCCCGACACAAAGCACTTATTCTTGATCAACAGGAGTCAACATATGTAAGCTCCACGTGCAGGGGATTAAGAGACAGTTGAACTGTGCGAACACTAATCATCATAAAACATCGAAGGGGATGCGGTTCGAGCGTAAGCTTTGCCTTTCGAAGCCACATCACCCAACCACCACTACTCAGCTACTCGTTCTTCAGATTGGTTTCGGACAGTTTGGTCGTCTCTGTGCATACCAGCGGGGTTCGTTTACTATGACACAGATTCTCAGAGGCGGAACGATCGCTGACCGCCCCGCACAAGTGGATCTCGGCTGTTGCATCATCCCTGTTGCTAGCTGGCGACATCCAGCTTACCGGCGTCCTCATCTATGCGCTACATAGGGGCAGGAGCGGAATACGACGGTGCGGGATGATCTGCCGCCTGTTCAGTCTATCGGAGGCTGAGCATGACGGCGTTGTCCAGTACGGATTCCATGATAGACATACTCATCGCATATACTGTCAGCAGCGGTGAGGCTCTTGCAGTTCTAGTTTTGGTCGGCCTATTTCTGACTCTTGTTCAAAGGTAGTCTCATATGGTAAACGTCCCTACGGCTCTTCCCATGCTCGAAGTCTCACTGGCGCTGTTCGGCGGTTTTGCACACAGCGTGTTACACATCGTTAGCTTGATCTTGGTACGTCTGGACATCGTCGCTGAGACAACCCCGGTTGTTGACATCCACTCCCTGGGTTTAGTTCAGTATTTTCCCGCGCAACATCATCTTCGCTACTTCGATACTAGTCGCCCAAACAGGTGTGTACCAATGCACGACATCCTCACGATCGTCTCTCAATCTCTCCAAAATCCCACCAGTGTACACAAACTCGTTCATCGTAGCGTGAGGCGCTTTCCCGCATGAGTCCACGGCGCGTTCGCTGATCTCGATGGGCCATCTCGCAGACTAAACACGCGCCAATTCGTGTGTAGCCGCGGAGAGCTCGATAACACCAACCTCGACACGAAGATTGTGCTCGGCGAGGGAGGCCCATCTGATACGGCGGTCGACCACATCGCGCTCGATGCGCTGTCGGCGGCAGGATCGTCTGTGAGTGCACAATCTTCCTGTATGCTGCTGGTTTTCCGCTCGGGACGCTCAACCACAATCGGGTACTATGCCTGGGACCTGGGACCCTCGGAACCTTGAATTACAGATGGTCTTCGCTGAACGGCCGTCACAATTCCTGAATATGGAGGAATGGGCAACGGCGAAGGTTTACGAAGAGTCGGTGGCGCCAAGCAGCGTCACACTCGCCGTGCGCGACGAGAGGACCACGGCATAAACGTGATTGCGCTTTCCCCCTTGACATGCGACAACGGCCGCGGCGATGCGATAGCTCGCGCGCGGAGTGCTTGGTGGGACTCGAACACTTCATTGTAAATTGTCAGGCTATGTATGATCTTGTACAATTGTATGGCTGATGTCAGTAACTTGATATACAGCAGACCTGAGGTATGCTTATTCTTTTCTGAGTCCCACCCAACATATATTATCGACATATGTACTCCTACAGAGGTGGTCTCTGACATCTGTTGGCTTGCGCACGTTGCAACTTGCGGATGAATTGGACAAACAAGCTGACGTCACCGGGCACCTATTTGCCCGGGTTGCCGCTCGTGGTGCCTTGCCAAGGAACCAGTCTCGATCGGGCGTTTCGATCGCTGCCGCTCGTTGCAGCAGCGCTCCGCTCCGTCTCGACGTCTTGTCGTCTGCAACGCTTCCGCTTCCTCCACCTTGACGACATGCACAACAGTTTTGCACATCACACTTATAGGCCTGCGCTCATACCCGCCATGCGCGCGTTTCCATAACAGAGCCCAGTTTCTAGCGTAAGTCGGTCCAGAAAGGCGCTCTTATCGCTGCCCGACGTGCCCGGGCTTTGAGCAATGGAATGATCTCGATGGAGCCAACGGCCCACCACCAACGCTCGGCTTTGGATTTGGAGGAGTGGGCTTGATCAGCCGCCAACGGCCAGCCGCCCTCGCTCACCAATGCCATGTTTTGCCCTGGCTCCTGCCGCCGGCCATGCCATCTGCAAACCATTCACTTTCAGGCCCGCGTCCATGCAGTCCCTCCCTCGCTCTTTGTTTCCTCCCTCCACCTGCACCCTTCGGTGACCCGGTCGTTCGCTCCTCGCTCTGTGATACCTAATACCCTGGCTTCGCAATTCTCAGCACTCGTCTCTTGAACGTCTCAGGGCTCTTCACCTTCATTGAGAGATCTTTCATCACATCGCAAGCCGGCGTTAAGCCATCGTACGCGCATTGACAATGACAAGTTCAACATCTGCGCGATCGCTCTTCTCCATCTCCTCCGCGCGACGACCTCTCGCTTGGGCAGCGTTCGCCGTTCTCCTCGCGTCTCTCGTATCATCTGCGCAGGCAGACGACCGGACGCCTCCCCCATGGGAGTTCACAGACCCGAAGCACGATCCGTACAACCCGCTGCAGTACATCGCGAACAACACTTTGTCCGCGATCGCAATATGTACGTACCGCGCTTTTCGCTTCCTTTGATCCGGAGTCTGTTATGCACTACGCCTTCCTTTCTGGATTCAATGCGAGTGCAGAGGCAAGGCAGGGAAGCCCTTTCATCTCGCGCGGCGTTACGGCGCTTCTCGCGCATGTACCCACACGTCTATTCCCATGACCTTTCCCGCTTTGAATGCCGGCGCGATGTATGCTGACTATTCTGTCGTGTAGCCCTCGTGTTGTTTGTCGCGCTCCTGCAGACGTTTATGCTATGGCGACAAGGTGGGCTGTGTATGCTGGCGATGGTAATTGGGGAGTACAGTGAGTATTTCATTGGCCGCCTCTTATTCGTACATGTCTAACTAACGTCCGTATAGCGTGGTCGGTCGGGTTCGGCACCCGGTTCGGTCTACACACTCAGCCGGATAGTCAAGGAATTTACATTGCATACTATCTCTTCATCGTTCTTTCTGTGCGTTGCATACTCTCTCAATGCGAGAATGATACGCTAACGCCGACATGCACGATAGCCATGCGCGTTCATCGCGTCCGAGTACATGCTGCTCGGGCGCCTTGCGCGGTATCTCAAGTCGCACAGGCATCTCCTTATTCCTCCTCAACGTATCACAGTCGTTTTCGTTGTTTCGGATATCACTACTTTCCTTATTCAAGTGGGTATCAGTTCTGTCGTCCTCTCGTGTATACAATGTCCCCAAACTAAATGTGGCGTTTACAGGCTGCAGGAGCTCTGCTGTCCATCTCGAAGAACCTGAAGCTGTCCAAGACCGGAGAGCATGTGAGTGCCATCAAGGGCCAATATACTGAGATGACTAACGCGCGTCAATGGCGCACCAGATTTTCCTCGCCGGGCTCGTCCTGCAGCTCGTTTCCTTCGCGCTCTTCATCATCCTCGCCCTACGCTTCCTCTACCGCATCAAGACCATGGACCCACATGTCTGGACCGTCGACGCCGCGCAGCCCTGGCACCGTGACTGGCGCATGCTCGGCGCAGTGCTCATCGTGAGCTCGATCGGGATCCTCGTGCGGTGCGTCTACCGCGTGATCGAGCTCTCGCAGGGGTACCGCGGGCACCTCGCGACGACGGAGGCGTTCTTCTACGCGCTGGACTCGCTGCCGCTGTTTATTGCTGTTGCGGTGTACACGCCGTTCTGGCCGGGGAGGATGATCCCGACGATCGACCAGCTTGCGAAGATGGACAAGGCGCCGTCGGGGGACGAGAGGAGCAGCGCTGAGGAGGTGAAGGCGTGAAGGATTAAATGTGGGCACGCGTGGTTGCGTGCTAGCGTCGCGGGTTCCATTTATTCCGCCACCGTCTTGAGTTTGGTTTGGGTCGCCCGGAGTCGTATACTTTCCAGGGTTTCTTCTGTCACGGTCCAGCCTTTGTTCTGCCAGGTATGATACTACAGTATATTTCTCCTTTCCTTCAGGAGCTATCAACGGATGTTTTTAGCATACTGTACTAGCCGCTCTCGAGACTTCGTTAACAATCACATTAGCTGCAATGCACGCCACACACTCGATAACGTTTTCGACGGACGCTCCAAACAGGGCCTCGATGGAGTCGATTGACTCGTGGTGGCTGTGCCATAGCGGAGGTGGAGTCCCTGGGCGTCTGCCACTTTTTGCCACTTCCCTCTTGCAAAGCCTCCAACGTTAGTCTCCAACACGGTCATCATTCATGTCATGTAGCACCAAGGTACTAGAGGCCTCGCCGAATGAACGTCTTGGACATCTTGGAACCGAAGGCTCCGAGTCGGTCCCCACGGGACTACTTATTCGACGCACGGCAAGTCACAAGCCGGGCGGGCAATGGCCGACATTGCACCCAGGCCCCACCGATTGGGATGATCGATGAGTCTCTACTTATATTCTCGGACCGAAGCAAGGCCTGGAGAGGCAACTTCGTGAGTCGTGGAAGTCAAGGAGGATGACAACGAAGAACGAAGGACTCGAGGAGAGAAGGTCGAGCCAGGTGCGAGGCGACACGGTGGCGGTGACGAGAGAAGCTGCAGCTACTGCCACTGGGCCGGGTATGGTCAATGCGCGAGGAGTGGGTACTACTCATTATATGCGCACGCGTGCGGTGCAATTAAATCAGAATTACTCACATATCGATCTCTCGGCAGCGACATGTATGCATGAGAGTCACCTCGCGTGCAGTTGCGAGTACACATCCTTACACCGCCATCATCGGCAGGTTGATGACGATGCTCACCCCCTGCCCCTGGTCCAAAATCAGGCTCGGACCGAGCATGCTTAGCCTCGCGTCAACGCTGCTTGGATATTTTCCGCTCCTCTAGCATCCCGAGAAAGACGGACTCGGGCGCGAAAGCTGAACGTGCATGCCTTGGCCGTTGGCATGCGCAGATTTCTGCCGCCGGCCACGAAATCCGCAAAGCATATATATGTGTGCGAGGACATGCGATTTTGCGCTCCACCCTACATCCATATCCCGCTTGTTCTTATCCTCGTTTAATACTCACCAGCACTTCTGCCTTCTCGTTCATACTCCTGGGAGTGTCCCTCGACACTGCGCCACATCGACATCGAACCCTCGGCCAGTCTGAAGTCTGTAACGACGAATCTGCAACTTGAAGGTCATGACGGCCCCCAACTCCCCATCGCGACGGTCTCTCGTGGGTCTTAGCACGATCTCCGTGCGGCCTCTTGCCTGCGTCGTGCTCGCTATCCTCGTCGCATCCTCCATGTGCACCGTGCGGGCGGACGACCGGACCCCGCCGCCGTGGGAGTTCACGGATCCCAAGAATGACCCGTTCAATCCGCTGCGGTACATCGCGAACAATACGCTTTCTGCGATCGCAATATGTACGTCCACTTTCTATCTTCCAGCGGGCTTTTGGGTTTTCTGTGGGTCCTACGAATTGTCTCGTGGGCTGGAGGCACGCCGCGGAAGGAAGACTCGGTAAGCGATGGCGGAGATAGGCTGAGAAGCCTTTCTGTGCGACGGCGTGAGGTTAATTGCGAGCCCTTCGTTTTCCATCGAGGTGCTTCTTCTCCGTCGCTTCTCATCCAATCGAATTATTAGCATGACGTATCCTGACCGTTTAACTCTGTAGCGCTCGTCCTTGTTGTGGCGATCGTTCAAGCCTTGATGCTATCGCTACAGGGCGGACGGTGCATGTTGGCGATGGTCATCGGAGAATTTAGTGCGTTTCTCTGCGTCGAAATGACTGGTCTTTGGGTCGCGTTGCTGATCGCTGACCGAATTCAAACAGTGTGGTCGATTGGGTTCGGCACTCGGTTCGGTCTACATACCAACCCTGACAGCCAGAGCATATACATCGCGTACTACTTGTTCATCGTACTCTCCGTACGTTCTCCATTCGTCCCCATGGAAATGATCAGAGTACATTACTGACCGGACGCGTGTAATTCGGACAGCCATGCGCGTTCATCGCGTCCGAGTATATGCTCCTCGGACGGCTCGCGCGGTACTTGAAGTCGCACAGGCACCTCCTCATCCCTCCGCAACGCATCACCTACGTGTTCGTCGCGTCCGATATCTCCACGTTCATCATCCAGGTGCGTAGCGACCCCTTCCATGCGGCAAGACATTGATTCATGGTTATATCCTTGCAGGCCGTCGGTGCAATGATCTCCATTTCCAAGAACCAGAAGACTTCTAAAGTTGGGGAGCATGTAAGTCGCCATCATTTCTTCTGATGCCCCAGAGATCACCTCCTGACGCCCCGGGCCCCTTTCCTAGATATTCTTGGCGGGCCTGATTTTACAGTTGTTTTCCTTTGTGCTTTTCGTCATCCTCGCCCTGCGGTTCCTCTACCGCATCAAGACCATGGATCCGCATGTCTGGATCGTCGACGCCGCGAAGCCATGGCACCGCGACTGGCGCACGCTCGGGACGGTGCTCATCGTGAGCTCCGTCGGGATCTTCGTCCGGTGCGTCTATCGCGTCGTCGAGCTCGCGCAAGGCTACCGCGGCTACCTGGCGACAACGGAGGGGTATTTTTACGCTTTGGACTCGTTGCCGCTGTTCATTGCTGTTGCGGTGTACACGCCGTTTTGGCCGGGTAGGATGATTCCGGGGATCGACCAGCTCGCGAAGGCGGACAAGGAGACCACGGAGAAGACTGAGCGAAGCAGCGATGCAACGGTATGAGCTTGGAGCAGGGCAGTGTATGTTGTGGGCCTACATGTTTGATGGTTGTGGGAGTTGTCTCGGTTCGACTTGACTTGTTCATTCCAAACTTGTGTACGGTTGCTTAGCGTAGCTGTGTCGGTCAGATTTACGATACGTTACCTCCTGTGAAGTCGTTTTGCATAATGAGGTAGTCGCTCCTTAGGATTAAAATCGCAATCATGTCAAATCTCCATTGCATATCGGGTGTAGAGCCAAGTCGGAGGAGCGAACGACGAGCGTTGCCAAAGCGAGACATTGGGGCAAGGATAAGGTTAGGGGCAGGACGAGATAGGGAAGGGACGTCAGAACCCCAACGGATTGCACGCCAAAATAAACTGTATCCTTCCGTTCCCGTTCGGGTTGGTCGGTCCCTTTCTCCAGTCCTCCGCTCGCTCCTCTGGGGAAACTCATCAGGCCAGCTGCCTCTCCCGTCTAGGCCTTCCCCACACTCCTCCCTCATTCCAACCACCACCATCACATCCACCTCTCCCCGCTCTCCTCGTCGGCCATGGCAGCCAACAAAGGTCTGTCCTCGCCGCCTCGCACGACCTACGCGCGCACTCATGTCTCAACCCCACAGAGCCAAGCACAGTCGTCGCGCTCCTCTCCAGGGCCCTTCATCGCATCCGCTCAACACCCCCGAGGATCATTGCCTCCCCCGCAACACGTACGTCGTTTCTCATTAATGTCGCACGTACACTGTTTGACAGTCCCCGCACATTCCAATGGCCCATTCATGCAAATCCCTCTGTCTGTGAACAGAACCACGCCGCGCAGCAGTCGCCATCATCATCCGCGTCTCCCCGCCCCCGAACCACGTCTTCCCCGCACCGCAGCCGAGCGAGAGCGGTTCTCCGGCGAATGCTCCGACGCTTTCGCTGACCGAGTTTTTCCAGCAGGACTGGGTGAATGCGCCCGGGGCGCGGCCTGAGATTTTGTTCCTGCGGAGGGATAGGCCAGATGGACAGGACGGCGGGCGGATGAGTGGGAGTGGACCAAACACGCGCGAGGCGCATGTTGCGTTCCCCGGTGGAAAGACGGAAGAAGGCGACGAGGGCGGCCTTTACACTGGTGAGTTGATCACCTTCCTCATCTGCAAATCGCTCCCCGGAGGGTGGGACTTGCGCCGTATTTTGAATGCGTGACAAGTGTCCTGGTTTTCCTATCTCAACCGCCGCGGCTAACGTTGCTCACACCGTGCCTTTTTGTATAGCGATGCGACAGACGTGGGAGGAAATCGGTCTCGACCTTGCAGAGTCGTCCTACACCCCCATTGGCCAGCTCGATGACCGCGAAATCACCACCTCTCTTGGAAAGCGGCTTCTCATGATTCTCTCCCCATTCGTCTTCCTCCAATTGTCCCCACAGACCACACCCGTCGACCCCTCTCCAGGCACAACGCTCCATTGGGTCCCACTCTCCGCGCTTCTTCCCAGACCTGTTGGTGACGGTCCTCGGTGGTCGACTGTCTCCGTCGATGCGTCATCTCGGCTGGCACCCCGGCACTCTACAGTCCTGCGTATCCTCGTGCGCCTCCTGGTAGGCAGCATGAAGTTCCCGGCGATCCTGATCCCTGCGTCCCCGTACCCGTCTCCTTCCGTAATTCCCGAAAATGCCGACGAAAAGTCAATCGACGCGAAGCGTGCACATGTGGAGGCCGCAGGTGCAGCGCACCCCTTGAAACGCGAGCATTCTCTCAACTTTGGCGCTCGTCGCCCGCATGGCGAGGAGACGCTGAAGCTTTGGGGGATTGTCGCTCGGGATGACGCTAGATCTCCTCGCGCATATGGCGCCCCCAGAGGCACGCCGTGGAGGTGGTAGCGCAGCGCTCCTTCCTCCAGATGCGGAAGCCGAATTGCGGCGCGTACCTGTGGTAGCGCCCAGCCTTGCCAGTGTGTTCCCCAGGTTTGGTTACCCTGATGTGAACTTCTGGATCTGGGTGTTCGGGAAGAGGTATCGCGCCGTCATTCGCGGTTGGGAGGCGAGCGTGCGCGCAGGCGGGACCAACGATCGGAGGTACGCACGCAATCCCAATAAGCGATGAGGTGTTGTTGCTGACTGTAAATTTCTTATTGTAGGATAAACTGGACTGGCTCTGCATTGACGACGTTCTACGCAGCGGTGCGCAAGGCACTTGTGGTCGTCATTGTTGTGCGCGCCATCTTCGTCCTCCTCGGTCTAATCCTCGGTGGTTGGCTGCTCTTCAGGCGATGATGCTGGCTGGGCCACTGACCACGACTAGAAACGCTACCGTGGCAAGCTCTCTATTCGAACATCGCCTTGCCTCGTCATTCACTTCCCCCCCGACCACCGCATCCTTCTATTCGCTCGTGTTGTACGGTACTGCACGGCTGTTGTCTACCTCTGGCCTCGACTGCGTCGGTCGTCCCGCCATCTGTTGTGTGTCTCCATGTCAGAGCACTACTATCACCTTTCCCTCTCTCTCCCCTTTGGCTTGCTGGCTCCCGCATCTGATACATATCGCACATTACTATAGTACGGCTCCTCGGTCCATAGCGCGATTCACGACTTGATTCTCACGGTTCCTCGACGTCTCTCTTTTTTTTTCTGGGACTATACTGGCAGGCTCTGCGCTGGTTGGGCGGCCCTTGACCAATCCGCCGTTGGGCGACTTGTCCTGATGTTGGACGGGCGCCCGGTGGGAGTCGGTGCAACGGCCATTGGCATGGATGGGAGTTGGGTAGGGCAGTCTGGTTGGGTGTATGTTAGAGTACCGGGGACCATATCATATTCATATGTAGCTCTGGGTGCTGCGTAGAGTAGTACTAGACACTGTCATGTACGTCCTCACTCGGTAGCATATCGGCTTCTGGGCGATATTCGATATTCACGACCTTCTCATGACCATTTCATGACGCATCCGAAGCGAAGCCTGTATGTAGACGTACGCTGGTCATACATACAATTCATGGTATCCATATTAGATAGGTATCAATACAACGATCCATATATGTCCCAGGCTCGAGCTCGAATAGCAGAACTAGCACGACCTGCATGCATACCGGGAGAATATCCAACAACTTTCCCGGTAACCTGCATTTGCGCTTCACCAAGCTTGTCCGTCAAAAGCGGTCAACCCGATCCTGACGCGGCCGTCCCCTCCTTCTTCTGCCCCACCAACCTCGCCAGCATCGCGTGAATCTCCGCAACCTGGCTCTGGAGCGCGTCGAACGCCTCCAAGCGCGCGCCCACCGCCGCGACGTCCTCCTTCAAGCCGTCCAGCCCATCCAAGCGCGCGCGCACGCTCCCGAGCTGGTCCTCCATAGCCGCGAGGCGCTCGTCGACCGCCTTCGACAGCACGCTCGTGCTGCCCCCCCTCGCGGTCGTGGTCTTTGCCGCCGTCCCCGCTGCCCCCGCTGCCCCCTGGGCCGTCGGCGGCGGGCGAGCCGGGCGGGGCGTCCCCCGAGGGCGGAGGGTCGGAGGAGGGCTTGCAGAGGACGACGGTGTGCGTGCAGACGTGCGTGGGCTGGAGGAGCGCGGGCGCGCGGTGCGCGGTGCAGACGTCGCACCGGAAGTCGTCAACTGTGTGTTTGGGGTTGGGGACGGATGTTAGTGGAGGTTGAAAGGATGGGAAGGGTGGGAAGGCGGGGAAGACGGGGAGGGGAGACGGGACGGGACGTACGGAGAGCGGAGCCGTAGTACCAGGACGGCTGCGGGAAGGGCTTCTCGCAGGCGACGCACCGGATGAGGTGCTTCTTGTCGCACTCGGGACAGATGAATTCTAAAGGACAAGGTCACAGGTGTAAGCACAGATCACAAGGAACGAGGTCAGCGTCTCTAGTCTCTAGTCTCGAGCTCATGGACAACAGATCGAGGAAGGCATGACGCACCCCAGCACTCGATGCAGTACCAGAAGCCGTAGGTTGCGCGCTCGGAGCAGATGTGGCACTGCGGCGGGCGCGGCGGGGGCGTGGGCGACCTGCGGTAGTTCCAGCTCGACGCGGCCTCGGAGGGGATGATGGTCACGATCGACGAGGCTGCGGTGGCGTACTCGGACACCGCTAGGGACGCGACTTCGCTGGACGCGTCTGCATTGTCGTCTGCGGCCTCATCGGGCGCGTCTGTATTATCGCGCCCGGCGTCCCCATGGTCGGCGTCCGGCGCGTCNTTTTGTAGCATCAACCCTCGCTTCAGGAGCTTCTTGAGAGTGGGCGGATTGCGCGTCCGATATGGGCCCTACTCCAGGCGCATTGGCATCGGCAGTGGCTGGACGTTCGTCCTCCGTGGCACGAGGCTCCTCGTCGCGCGCCGTCGTGTCTTCAGTGCTCGGCACCGGTTCGGGGTCATGGCTGACCGCAAGGGTACTGCTAGCCTCCGCTGCAGATGGCTCCGGTGCAGCGGCAGTCTTGCGACTCCAGGGGTGCGCGAGGGACGTGGTAGATAGCAGGGAGCGGAAGCTCCATCGCGATAGAGTAGCGGCTGGTTCCTGGGGTACCGCCAAGGAGGGCTGCCCAGCCGGTTCATGACCCTCTGCATCGCCGGTATCGACGCAATCAGGCTGTGTTTGTTCAGCGGACGGCGCATCTATCTGAACTTCCTCTGCATCCACAGGGCTTGCAGGTGCTCCTTCAGCTTCTTCGTGGTCTTCCTCCTCAGGCACCACGGACGATATGACCGAGATCCTCGACGCCGCATCCTGCGCGTCCTCCGCCAACCGCAAGACATCCTGTGTATTTCGGAGAGAGTTGAACGCGCGCTGCTGGATGGACGGAAGGTAAGGGATGAGCACGAGCGACCGGCATTTCACCATGTCGTGGGTGCAGAGATGCGGGAGCCCGGTGGTTGCGGAGCAGAGGCCCTCCCGCTCCGAGCTGTAGCAGGCTGGGTCGTCGCAGAACGCGACTGCGCATCGGAAATCGTCCGATAGGCATTGGAGGCAGATGACGACCGCGAGTCGTAGGGGCTTTGCACAATATGGCGCGTCGCATACCCAATTGCTGTTCAACGGAGTGATGCGCGTCCGTTAGCCTGAAGTGAGTGTGTAGAACTCGGAGGACGTACTCGTAGGCCAAGAGCATGCGATCGTTGTGCTCGGTCATACTGTTGTATAACCGCGCATCGGCAGGCGTCGTCATAAGATGCACTTCGCGCAGCTCGTAGTCGTTCAGATTGCCTGCCGTGCTGCTCCGCAAGCTGAGCCACAGCTTCCGCACGCGGCGCCTCTCCTGAAAATACGACCACGTCCACCGCTTCCGGCGGACCTCATCTCTGATGGCGGAGATCGCATAGTTCCAGAGAGCTCTCGCCTTGTCTTGTGGGGTGACGTCCGAGAGGGCGTAGTCGAAGGGATACGGTTGGCTCTCTAGCTCAGCAGGACCCGGTCTGAAGCGAAGGTACTCAGCAGGCGCCTTTTTGAGGATGAGATAGGCGTCTCCGGAAACGTCCTTGTTGTAGCTCTGGTTCCCGCTGAGGGTGAACTCGTCGAGGATCCGCCCGTTGAAGTATAGGGTGACGTCGCCGTCGTACTCCATGCACCAGTACACTTTGATGCCTTCTTCGGAGGCCGTGCAGGTTCCCGTGACGATGTATTCAGACCCTTCGTAGTCAGTGCCTTCGGCTTTGAAGCTGTATGCCTCTTCCTCTTCGGCCTCTCCCTCCGTTTTTTCTGCTTCGTTGGACTTTGGTTTGGGCGGTGCGGCGTGGAAGAAAAGAGTTGTCATGGGCCGAGAGGGATACAGACCGGGTTCATATAGAAATCCGTGCCACTGGCCAACGCTACATTGAGGTTTGTCAGAACGGCGGCCGACGAGGGCCATCTCAACGACGACTTACATGGCGCTAACCAGGGGATGACTGGTCAGGTCTTCCTCAGTCTCGCGTTCCGTGCTGTCATAAACAGCGGTATCCAGAGGCATCTCCTTGAGGATAGTCACTCCAGAGGTGTCGGACTCATCACTAGCATACGGATCCCTATAGAGCGTGGAGGAGTACCGAATATCGATCCTTGTGTCCGCGTTCGTCCACCACTCCCCGGGGATAGTGAGCTCTCGGCTGAAGTATGTGAGCTGCAAACGATGCGTCTGTCAATCGTGGTTCAATGAAGGCCAGAGAAGACGTACTATGCCACACGCGAACTTCTTGATCTCCACATTCGCATCGAGCTTCCGCTGAGTGAACGTCTCTACGAGGGCGCGTCCATGAGGGGCGGGAACAGTCAACGGATATTTTTAGCTCACCTCTGAGCTCGTCGCATCGGTCGCAAAGTGCAGCGTCGATGGTGGACATGGACGTCGTCGAGCTTTCGAATTCCTCTTTCGCCAAAATACACCACCTCGCCAGCCTCAGTTTCCGAAGGTCGTTCCGCATGAGCAGGCAGAATAAGGGCGCGATGCACTGATCGTAGCATGAACGTCAACAAGACACAATCCTGTCCCGACCACAATAACGTACCCTCTCTATTCTGGCTGAGCCGATGACAAGCTTCAGCGTATCGCGGGCGTCTATGCGATAGTTGAACTTCTCGAGATTGGCTTTGATGCGCGCCTCCTCGCTGTCGATGTACTGCTGGAAGCGATGGTGATGCGCAGACTCATCGTACCGTTCCATCCCGGCGAGGAGCGTCCACACGGGGGTGATCTTGAGGTAGGCATTGATAGATGGCCGGTTGACGGCGAGGACAGAAGGCATGTCTGTGTGGAAGTCTTCGATCATGCGTTGAATCTCGGCGAGATACTTGCTGGTGGCACAGCGCCATCCTGGAGTGCGATCCTCGATCAGCAGAACGATATCATGAAGATGCATGCATAATCACCTACGGCCCAATACGCCAACCACGTTGGAAGGCTGTCGTAACGCGTGAGCATACATTCCAACCATCGAAGGAAGGACATTGAGCAGACCTCCAACCTAGATCCTGCGGAAGACGTTGCATAAACCGGTTCACTTCCGACACAGAGATGTAGCCGGAGACATCGTCATCCATGGCCTCCAAGATAGGGCTGAGCCACGCGACGTTCAGGTAATCCAACGCCCACTTGTCGCCGATGGCCGTTGCATCCGGTGATACAACGACAGTATCGTCTTGGTTGTAGTAGTGCTCGCGGAGCGCGTGGACCAGAATGCGGCCCTTCACGACACCAGTCCAGTTCTGGGAAGCGATCAGTATACTCACGACTTCCAATGCGAGCAGGCCAGTCTGACCATTTCTTTCCATATCCGTTGCAGATCCTATTGAGAACGATCGCTGAGACCAGGCATAGGCATGAGGGGACAGCAAGTTGGGCTTACTGCGTTCTTGATCCTTGAATGCGTTCCTCCGGAAACTGCAGCCTCCACTGCGTGGATGATGCGGTCACTCATCAGCTGAGCCTGGAACTCGTACTTCCTCAAGAACACAGTGAAGTTCCTCTCGATGGTATCGTCGAGATCCTCTCGGAGCTCTCTCTTCAGGTCGTCTAGGCCAAATGTGCCGTCGAAGCCAGAGCCCTTATCCGGCCCTTTGACTTGAGCGCGCATTCGCCCGCCGGGCCCTCCGGTGTCTTGCTGAGGCGCCTTCGCCCTATCTGCTCAGTGGTTCAGACGACGTGAGCTTTCTGGTGCCCTATGGTCGACTCTACCTTCTGGGACAGGACCAATTGCAGGCTCCAATTTGGTTCCGGTAGCACCCATGAGCTTCTTCAGGATAGCGTCTTCGTGGCGGACACGCGTCGCGCCTCCCTCCTTCTCGACTTGAGCAGCGAGGTTCCGCTCGTTGACGGTCATGTACTTCTCGAAGAAGTCGTGCATGAGCTGCATCCTGTTCACGAAATGTAAGGTAAGCGTCTTATCCTCGTAAGCTCACATATGGGCTCACTTGATGTTGATAGACTCGATGTCCACTGCCATCTTGGTGACTGTGCTTGCGGTGTGCATCCCCAGTGCTTGATTGTACTCCTCCTTGCGGCGCGCAAAGCGGGCCATCGAGGATGCGAATCGCTCGGCCCATAACGGACCTTTCAAAACCCTGAGAAGGAGCTTACTCTTCAGGAACGCATCGCACAAGTTCGCGCACTGCTTGATATCCTCCGCCGTGCCTTCCGCGAGCTCGCGAAGCCTGACATTCAGCGGAATCCCGTCATGTCCGACGTCGTTGCTGTGCAGCTCCTTGAAACTGACGTAATACGCCGTGAGTACTGTAAGATCCCCGAAGTCTGTTCTTCCAGCTCACTGTGTGACGACAGTCATGACCTCCTTCATCTCGACGAAAAGCACGGTCACACGACGGTCATTCTCTCGTCGAGTCATCTCCAGTTCGATGACCGCTTCAAACGCCAAGACGGCGACTGCATATCTGCGCATCAGTATTGTCTCAGGTCCGCCTTCGTATCGCACAAGCTCACCTGTCACTACAGGGTGTATCTTCGATATCTCGCTGAGCGCCTTCTTGAGCAACGGGATACTGTCCGCGAATCGATCCACACCATATTCGATGGCTTGTTTGATATCAATATGCTTGATTGCGGGGTCGACACGTATGTTAGTGAGCTCTTCAACGGGCGTTTCGGATTCCCCGCTGACGTCTCGCGACCTGTCTAGACTGTGGGTGAGTGTACTGTCTGATGAAATGTCCAAGGGAAAGACTCACTGCCATAGTGTCGGTCGATCTCCTGCCCTAACCGAGACAGCTCTTCGAGCGGCTCCTCAGGTAGAGGTGCACTCTCTGAACGCTCTTGGGCTGGTATAGGTTGTGTTACCTCGACGTCGATCACGATGTCAGGCGCATCAGGCATCACTAGCATAGGGATCGGCATCGGGGGTGGTGCGCTCGGTTCATCCTGATGCGCATGGTGCTCCTCGCGAGTGGATTCCGAGGCTTCATCTTGCGCCGAATAGAGAAGCTGTGGGAGGACTTCGTGCTTGGAGAGCTCACCGGACACGCTACCTTCGCCTTTGGCCGCCGACCGGGCGCGCCTGAAGCGTTTGGTGATACTCCCTAATGGCATGGCGTGCGGAAGGTAGTAGGACTACGTCCACACCTCCAATCGTAAGTGAAGCACGCTTGGAGGGTTCAAGTTCGGGGAGGAGGGAGGAATTCTCTCTCTGATTCCGCGAGAGGGTATATCAAAGACCGACCTGACGTGGGCCATCAACGAGGATCGCGTAAACCCGATAGTGGCTGTAGCGATCCAGGCGCAGACGTTGATGCTGTACACGCCCGTCCGGTCCATGGGAAGACAGATTCTATTCGCGCGGAAGGCTCATTGTTTTGAGTGGGATGCCGACACGGCCGGTCTCCGCTTTGAGCCTCCCAGGGAGCGAGAAGGTCGCATCGCGTAGCAGCGATCGAAATCAAGACCACAAGCTATACAGCGCCGCGCACGAGTACTACTGCGGGATGCAATGAGGAGATCCGGCGCGCCACATGTATGAGGTCCCGAGAACTGAGCGAGTACCACCTTAAGAGGCGTGACTTGGGGCCCAGTACGACGGCTGTGTATTGTCGGTACTGCAGCTGCGTGACATATTCAGGTTACGGAATATAAGGGTAGGACTGAGTAGACGATTGAGAACCATAGAGTGCCTTGTCGATATATTGACGGTAGATCCCCTTCATATGTGATGGTGGTCGAAAGGCAACTGTGTCCCGATCCACCGTCCGAGGTTCGGGGTTTGGGACCAGGCTGCATAGTGCATACTGACCACGTGACATAACGCGACAACGACGCGCCCAGTAAATAGGCGCTCCTTCCTTCAGCTGTCCCCACCACGCTGCGGCCGCATTGTGCGGCACGACATTGCTATTCCTCACCTTTTCTAAATCATTCACTTGGTCGCTGTCTACGGTTTGGGCCCAATCTACTGAACACATTTGGAAATGTCCAAACAAAAGTACTACGCCGTGCACAACGGACGCCAAGGCACACAAATATATACCACATGGGACGAGGTAGGTCACAGCCGTCGTCGCTGAGACTCTGCGACAGATGTTGACGGTTCTCTATGATGTAGACCAAGGCAAATGTAAGCATTGACGATATATACAACTGAATACATGAACCAACTCCATGCCGTCGTTGTTCGCAGGTCTCAAGGTTCTCAGGAGCAATGCATAAAAGTTTCCGTAGCTTGGCTGAGGCTCGTGCGTGGCTCCTGGGCGTCGCAGATGCTGCGGTAGCGGATGCGGCACCCCCGTATACATGTGAGTGCTCGTTGAATGATCGAACTCACTATGCCGACCCGTTCGCGACGTAGATCCCGGGGCGTCGAGCAGCCAGACCTCATCAAGTCAGGAGGAGCCGCCGACGCAATATTGCACCACTCAAGGTGCTGTTGCGGTGAAAGACGAAGATATAGAAGATATGCCCATTGCGCACTCGCAACAATCTATGGAAATAGATGGCCCCACGGCACCGCCTACCCAGCCTCCGCCCTCGACTGCGGTAGAAGAGAACAGGATGAATGTTGACGCACCCGCCCTGCCAGAGCTTGCTCCAGCCCCAGACATACAATTATCTCCGGAACAGCAGCACGTGCTGGACATGGTGAAGCAAGGCAAGAGCGTCTTCTTCACAGGATCTGCAGGTGCGTTGAGTACTTGAACAGGCCGGAACTCAAATTCATCGATGAGAATATAGGAACTGGGAAATCTGTATTGCTGCGAGAAATCATCAAGTTGCGTGGCGGTCGACCCAGCCCACGATTGGGCGTGACGGCGTCGACCGGAATCGCGTCCGTCAATATCGGTGGCTGCACCCTGCACTCGTGGGCTGGCATAGGATTGGGTAAGGAAGACCAGGACGCGCTGGTCGGCAAAATCCTGGGAATTGCCAGTCGAGAGTATAAAGCGTACAAGAAAAGGCGAGATGAGCTCAAAGCAAAGAAGGATGCCGGTAGCCCTCTGACCGATGAGGAGGCGGCATTTCTCAAGCGTGACCCAAACGAGCGAAAGAGCAAAGTGCTCGATCGGTGGAGATTCTGCCAGACGCTCATCATCGACGAAAGTGAGTGGTGGATTTGTACATAATGCATGTTCTCACCTATTACATCTTTTAAGTATCGATGATCGACGGGAGACTCTTCGACAAGCTGGTAAGCTCAACCTCAGGCGGAAGCTCGCAATAACTCATAGCTCAATTGGGTTAGGAATATGTAGGCCGGCAGCTCAGAAAGTGCGAGCTACCGTTTGGCGGAATCCAGGTAGGTCCCCAGTACTTCATATGCAAAAAATTGTCACGCTCAACGATATTGTAAGCTTGTCCTATCTGGAGATTTCTGTCAGCTACCGCCTGTACCAGACAAGAGCGGGACGGGTGCTCAAATCCCGGCAACCTTTGCGTTTGATGCAAAGTCCTGGTCGCGCTGCGTGGGACCTCCCGTGATCCTGACTCGTGTGTTCCGGCAGAAGGATCAGAGTACGTTTCTCCAAGTCTCCTCACTGGGTAATCTGACTGCTGTCTGCAGAATTCGTTGACATGCTGAACGCGATGCGCTATGGTCGAATGAACGCAGAGACAACCAAGGCTTTCCGAGATCTATCGAGAGAAGTCACATACACCGACGGTATCGAACCAACGGAACTGTACGTTCTGAAGCATCGTCATCTGACGCCATGCTAACCACTCGTAGGTACCCGACGCGCCAGGAAGTCGACAGCGCAAACAGTCAGCGCCTGAAACAGCTGCCTGATGCTTCACGGCTCTATCACGCACTCGACCTGCCTGGTAGAGACGACGCAGGGCACCAGTATCCTCCGCAGCGGATTGAACGGGCACTAAGAGACGTGATCGTCCCTAAGATATTGGCGCTCAAGGTCGGCGCGCAAGTGATGTTAGTGAAAGTAAGACATGACACCCAACCTCATGCGCCTGATCTGATTCACTATGCACCAGAATATCATTCAAGGTCTTCTCGTGAATGGCTCCATAGGACGTGTGGTAGGATTCTACAAACCGCGCGACGCGCTCAACATGGGCATCCAAATCGCGCTCCCCGATTCGCGTGATCGTGAGGACTCGGATGCACCAAACGCTCCTGGTATATCTCAAGCAGCGAGAGCGCCCTCGAGCACCCCTAGTCGGTCGCAAAGCAAGGACCAGCGCGAGCAGATGATCCAGCGGATCCTGCGGCTCGAAACCGTCTGGCCTGCGGTGCAGTTCCAGAACGGGGTGACGCAGTTGTGCGTGCCGCTCACGTTCGAGGTCGTCAGCGCAGAAGGCACGACAGAGGTGACCCGCGAGCAGGTGCGTTCCCCGCAGGAAAGACTCGTACCGAGAGAACTCACCAGCGCTCAAGGTTCCTCTCATCTTGGCATGGGCGTTGAGCATCCATAAGTCACAAGGCCAGACGCTCGAACGCGTCCGGGTGGACCTCAATAGGATATTCGAGAAGGGACAAGGTGAGCAATCCCCCAGTCACGGCAAGGGCGAGCGCCAACATTCGTTCCAAGCATACGTTGCTCTTTCTCGAGCGACGCGTCTGGAGACGCTCCAAGTTCTCAATTTCGACCCTTCCAAGTGAGTTGTCAATGCCGTCATCTGAGATATTTGGCGCGGTGGAGGCTGACGCCAGCCCAGAGTTCGTGCCCATCCTCGCGTCCTGCAATGGATGTCAGAGCACGCGGGCAAGTACCTCGGCCCGGCCTATATCGAAGATCAGGACATAGACGAAGAACTCGAGTATTGGAAAGACATGCTCTGAACACGTCTCTGCGGGCGCTTGCGCCATATACTCACTCGGATATTCAACATCATCTCTAGGTCACAATCGAACCCTCGTATCTATGAGCGCACCATCTATTTCTTCGCGACCTCGCGCATGTACTTCTTGTGTCAGTATTCACTAATCACGCTTTCGTCTGTCTTTACGTCTTTGCGTCATTGTTCCATGCCTGGCCTGAGCTGTTGTGGAGTGTAAGCGGCGGGTTGAGCGTCAGAGTTGACAAGTGTGTACATGATTCCCCCTTTCACGTCCTGCCATGTCGATCTCATGACCTATGCTTTGGCCCCACAGCTCCCTCCCATTCGAAAACTGACTGCTGCGTCTAATGATAGGATCGTGCAAACTCGTTCGCAAGCAGGGAAGCCGGCTGAAGATTGCCAAACGCGGGGTTAGGGCGCATTGGGAGATCTGTTCCATGAACTATACGACATCGTGGATCCTCCAAGGGGTCAATCGTGCCTTGAGCAAGCGAGTGCGTGTACGCCAACCTAATCGCTGTGGAACTCAGCAGAGCTGGCCCCGTGTCCAGGGCGCCCGCGAGTATGTATAAATACGATGACAACTCTGCGACATCTGGCAAGCCCAGCATCGCTGCCATCTAACCCTGAGCTTGTTAGGGAATCATGTCCAAAGCAACCCTGCCCCCCATCGACATTCGCGACATCCGCGTCGCACACCTAGAGCAGCTCGCGCAGCTGGAGCTTCCGCTTCCTCGTAAGGCCCCTACCGATGACGTCCCGCCCGAGGTCGTCATGGAACATATCCTGGAATGGATCAAAGAAAACCCTGCCTCCTTACAAGCTGCGCGCGACATGCGTGGGTTCTCACTTTCTCCCTCTTACCCTCGCGTTATCACGTATCAATTACTCGTCGAGCTGACATATTCTTTGACCACAGAGTGCACCAGCGACTCTTACGACACGCCGAACTGGGACACGGCCTTCTTCACCTTCGTGGAGAGCATCACAATGTATCTCCGGTACGGGTCTGGCATGCGTGTATACTACATGTACAATTTCTCAACTCGCGTCTAGCAAGGACGAAGAGGTTGTCAACGCACTCTTAGCTGCTCGTGATGGTGACTTCAGTCGCGCTCTGGCACATCTCGACGCGTCCCAGGAGCTTATTGTCACTGTGGTTTGTATCACCCTCATAGTACGGTACGGCCCTTCGAATATGAGGCTAATAACGCATGCTTTCGCAGGCTACGGCGATCGACTGCGAGTTTGTGCAGCTTTGTGGTAAGTTCTACACACTGTCTTAGTAGCTGTCTCAGTGATGAAACCTTCGCTATCTCTGCAGACTTTGCCGAGCAGACCCCGGACGGGACTTTCTACCAGAGTGGCGCTTATGCCGGTCTGTTCATCAGCAAGGCAAGCGGCAAACCGTTCATGGGCATCGGATTCAAGGTAAGCCCTGACTATGCCCTAAAGTTGTGCGCACTGGCATGGATGCTGAAAGGTCTCATCAGGGGACCAATTCCTACAGAGACCAAGGCACCGATATCGACTGGCTGCCGATCGTGCCTCCCCAGCCAGAAATCGTGTGGGGCGCACCGACGCACCGTGGTTTCTACCTCGCCCTGTTTGGACAGTTCACGTCTGGAGTCAACACTCAGGTGCCCTTCGGTATGCGGCCTCCGTCGCCAATCCATGGTTTTCCGGGAACTAACTTCAGAGACAGACGTGCTTGTCGATCAGCTCAAAAACGTATACACCGGCGACTCGAAGCTGCACTTCACGGTAGGCCGATTCTACGACGCCCGTCGGTTCGCCATGCTAACGCGGACGACGTCCATATAGGGCCATTCCCTGGGCGGAGCGCTCAGTGCTCTGGCTTACGCCGAATTCCTGCGTCGCCAAGAACGCGCGTTCATGCTCGCACTGTTCCAGCTCGGCGACATGTACACCTACGGCCAGCCCCGCGGTTCGTACGAACCGTTCGCAGCTGAGCTCAACAAGCGCACTCAAGAGGGCAGCGGCAAGCACATGTTCCGCATCGTGAATTCGCAAGACCCGGTCCCGACCATCCCGCCGCTGTACGCTGACGACCTCGTCAACTATCCTTTCGTCCACGCCAAAGGCGCGTGGAGGATCACCGTGAATGGCCCCGANGAAAATGGACGAAGAACCCCCGGCGTTCCCCCCCGCCGCCTGTCGATCAGATGGTGGGCGAGGATCACAGTAAGTGCATCCGCGACGTGCGCAGATTTGGCTGTAATCTCATCTTCTGTAGACCCGTTCAATTACTACACCAGCTGGCAGGCCACCCCGCACTCCTGAAATGGCCACGTTCTCGAATCAACGACTTATCCCGAAATGCTTTCTGACGGCGGTATTACATATTGTTGTACGGCTCACTGTACGAGTAGCGAGGAGTTGCCACAATCAGATATCTAGCTGTAGTTAGAGTCCCTCTCGGAGACGGTCGCCGTCATCCGAAGTTCATACCTCAGACATACGGCGCTACGGGCTCCGCATTCTTCTCCAAATCGCATTCGCTGAATTCCTTCCCCGGGTGTCGCAGGCTCTCATCCGAGTGCGATGCCTCCAACACCGTGCCGTCAAGTTGCGACCGCGACGGGCCCTCGGCGAATACCATCTGTGGCAGTAACCGGATTACTGATGCAGTCTAGCGCGGGTGAGATCGAGAAGCTTACCGAGGTCAGAGGTAGGCTGACTTGAGCGCTGGCATTACCTGACGAGCCGGGCTTCTCTCCGAGCACGATAACGGTGTCGATGTTGGTGTTGTCAAGCTCTCCTCGGCTCTGAACGAATTGACGCGTGTTTAGGCTGTATCGATGCGGATAAAGCAGCATGCTAAGCTGTAGCTGTGAGCTCGGTATTTTGAGAGGGGGCTCACGCTACGATGAATGAGTTCGTGTAAACTTCAAAGCATCGTCAGTGACAAGTGTATGCGATATGATGAAACTACACAAACCCGCTTGAGATACCAACGACGCGGCACTGAAGATGGGCACATGCGGGAACACGATAGACTGCACCGGGGTAGCTATTGAGAAGCTGGCCCCGATTCTGGTATAAGTCTGATGAGCTTACCAGGATCAAGCTGACAATGTTGATTACGCTACAGCGCAGCATGATTAGTTTCGTGAAGTGCGGAAGTCTCGTTGGTGTATATCGAATCAGGTTCTCACCAGATGAGCGAACCTATCAAAATCGCATGCCGAGATCAGCGAGATCGCATAACGCTTCTTGCAGAAGCGCGAGCGTACCACTACTGATTGCATAGGCAATCAGGATGTCCACCATGGAATTTGTGCTGCACGGACCGACCCGATGAGTCCCCATTGTCAAGGTCGTTAGCACACGCTGACAAGGCCGCTCACCGCCGTATACTGCCACGATTCTTGTGCAGAACGTAGACGAGGATACCCGTTAGCTGAACATCCCCAAGAAGAAGAAGTACCGATGCGACGTTGATGATCCACTGCCGCCGGCGTTAGTGAAATCCGAAGTATATGCTGGAGACTTGGAGGACACGAACCCCGCCGGTAGACACCGATGCAACTATGTCGGGTTGTGTGTACCTGGGACGACGGTAAGGATGTACAACGAGAGCAAGCGCCATACGACGTACCCTTGCACCGATCGCGCTGAACATACCAATGCGGCGTCAGCTCAGGCATCGATAGAAACTGCGTATATGAGGGATCGTCGTACCAATGAAAAATCCTGTAATTGCCGCGTACACCCGGTTAGACGCTTCTGCAGTTCGGGAATGTCCAGGAAACACTCACCACAAGACGCCAATACCATCACCATCTAACCGTAATGACTGCATCAGCTCCGCGCACCGAAATGATCCAAAATCATACACACCGCGGACAACACAACAAGGCTGTACCGGCGGCCAACTGTGATGAGACAAGAAATCAGCACAGCGACGTGGGACAATTGTCAGGGTCGTACTCATGTAGACACGGCGAGCGAAGAAGCTAGGAGAACATAACATGAGCACAGTGTATTCGGCAGCGATGGCGGTGTATCGACCTCTCTGACACAAGGTTGTTGATCGACTGAATGTGGTGAGCCCAAAAATTGCGGCGGTTTAGCCACGATACTCTACTTACTCCGACGATAGGGACAGCCTGAAAACATAGCGTCAATGAGCTGATAGCGCCCGAAAGTGAGCACAATTCACCGGCGCGGACCTATGCCGTGCGACGTGAGTACGCTATACAATCAGCGGGAAAGTCATGGACGCACCACACGTCTCCTCGAGTCCATACGGTAAGATCCAGGTAATTAGAGACGAGGTAGTAGTAGCTTGTATGCAAAATATTCGCAATTCAGTAGGCACGACCAGTAAGGCCCGAGGACGTACGCAACGTGCATGACCATTGCGGTAGTCAGCATCTGTAGAATCCTGAGACCCGAGTCATAATCGTGAGTCAAGCAAGATTAGCGAATGCGTCACGATCATCGTCTTACACGGCTGTGATGACCTGGGGGCATTTAGTCCGGGAGGTGCTAAATAACAGGCAGAGCGATAGCATACCCATATTTTCATGTACCTGGGATCGTTGGGGTATAGACGGAAGTATCGGAAGGTCTGCTGCAACAGCATCCCAACGAGACTTTACAGGCTTGAGTGGATATGACCAAATCTGACATACACATGCTACTACTTACAGGGTACTGAGGAACGTACCCACAAGCCAGGATCCTATACCTGTCTTGAACTGGTCAAGCAGTGACGCGAAGGGGCCGCCAAGAGACGATGACATGGAGATAGAGTAGAAGTTAGGAGTCGTATGAGCAGACGCGAGATAATCCGCTCCTTTTGACGGCGGTGGAAGGTATGCGGGCTATGCCCGGCATGTCGCCCATTGGGGGCCCGTCTGACTGAGATTACTCTCCAGGACTTTGCATGCACTTCGATCATCATTGGACATGGGGTTACATCGTGCCGCTGTCATCATGTTTGAACGTTCCGATCATACAATCAAGAAGCAGAGAGATTGTATGAGAGACGCACATTTTAGAAGCTGAGCGTGAGGTCTCCTCGACTCCGATGAAGCTGTGCGAAGAGGTCTCGAGGGAAAGTCTGTCCCAGAGACGGCGGTTCAGGGATACCATCTGCCAACAGATGCCACGGATGCCATGAGCTTCTATGAGGTTGCGCCGAGGCACACCCGCAGCACGTCCAGTTCAACGGGTTGTGTAGGGTATGATAGACTTTGGGCCAGGTACCACAAGCGGGC
Organism: Trametes cubensis; assembly: GCA_029747595.1. NCBI lineage: Eukaryota > Fungi > Basidiomycota > Agaricomycetes > Polyporales > Polyporaceae > Trametes > Trametes cubensis. Next base: position 103,733 of record JAPEVG010000046.1, read on the forward strand.
TGAAAGGTCTCGGGCTGGAAGAAAGTACTGGCATTGCGTTCAAACTTCACGTTGTAGTACCGGCGTCGCGTTCAAGGGCACTGGTGGCTTCCACCTAGACAATGACGGGCGTATAATAGTTTTTGGGCTTACTCAGCCATATCTAGGTTCTGTCACGGTATCAGTACGACTATAGTCCGAAGGTCTGAGTGTGAAGCTGTGTGAAGCCAATAGTACCTGTCCAAGTTCTAGGCCATACGGTCGCCCGGATGGCGTTTGCCACTGCCACATCAAGCTGTAGATCGTGAGAACCTATGATGTAAGCTTGGGCTGCAACCCACTCAGTACGCCTGCTCAAAACAACGAAGAGAAACGGAAACMAAAAAAACATCGTCGCATCTTCAGCTAGGGACTTAGAAAGACGCGCAGAGATATCTCAAGGTTACATATGCTCGGTGTGCATGGACGCTGAGCGTGTCTAGAGGTATCTGCGCTCGCAGGCACCGTCAGATGTCCACCTGGGCGCTTGCACTCACTGAACAGGGCGGCAGTGCCACGACGGTGTGCCACAACCTTGGCCACAACGCATCTGATGATGTTGGCTGCCTCAATTTGAACTGGGAATCTCTCTAGCCGCCAGAACCCCCTTATTAACGCTTGTACCATAATATCGGGATACTACGCTTCCATATCACTCGATGGGCCTCCTGAAACGTGGGTATCCAGCAACACCGACACGTGTGAATCTTGGAGGCCACTACGTACCTACTAGTCACCACTGGCAGTAGGGTGTCGGCAAGCAAGTTGCCCTCGCCCCTCTATTTCTTGCCCTACTCACCTCGTGCCCAACAAACAACGCTTTCTGGAACGACATGTCAATCTCGGTTGTCATCGTCGCCCTTGCATGCGTTCTCGGCACTTATACTGTTCAAAGCATATGCCGCACTCTGTATTCGGTATACACCTCACAGTTGGGCGTTTTGAGGGGCCCCGAAAGCCCGGGCTTATTCTACGGGCATGTGAACGTTGCTTGTAGAGCCGGAAACTCCACCATCACTCAGCATTGGATTGCGCGGTATGGTACGAACGTGCTGTGCCGTTGGCTGTGTGGGGTGAGGCCGCTCACATTCTCTTGCTATATCTCCTCTTTTGGCTTATCAAGTGTATTTCAACTAGATCCCATGTCTATGGACGGCTGACCCCGTTGTTATTCGACATGTTCTGTGCTCGGAAAAGTACGTGAAGCCCTTAGAAGCAAGGATATCTGCGGCTCAGATCATTGGTGATGGTAAGTCCTAACTACCACTCGATTCAGTATATTCTCGCTTGGTACTCATCTCTAACAAACTCACGGTATGTAGGTGTTATAGTCTCTGAAGGTACGTGGAACGCGTCTCTTCCAGTGGCGGTCTTGAAACGAACTTCTTCAAGGCGCGAAGCATAGAGGCCAGGTGAGTATGCGACGCGTTATTGCTCCGAACCGCTCTAATCGCTCATCTGTATGCAGAGATCAATAATGGTGAGATTGCATCTCTATCATGTCACTCGTCGAAGTTCAATTTGCCTTCTGTTCACTTTCTTCAGAGTCCCGCTTTTGGTTCGTCACAAATCCGAGATCTCATGCATATATTCGTTCAAAAGTCCGCCGAGGTACGGAAACGCCCCTCGTCCCACCCCAACGAAAACCATTGTTAGACCCAGCGGATTGATCGTCAGTTGCAGCTTCGTAATATATGGGCGGATGAGGTTTCCAAAAGCGACGGATGCGCCCGTATCAACGCCATGGATGGATTGCAAAAGTTAACCCTCGATGTTATTAGTCTCGCAGGTAAGCGGCGTGCACGCATATTCGTGGTGACATGAATCCAGACAGAGTTCGTAGGATTCGGACTCGATCTCAAGGCACTGAACAACAATGGAGAACCCAACGAGATCGACGAAGCATTCTGCGAGATATTCAGCGCGGTTCCGCCTGTCAAGCTGTACCGCGTGATGATGGACTGGTTGCCTTTCCTCGACTTCTTCGTACGTCGGCCATAGTAATCCCACGACACCGGAATGATAACTTCCATACGGTACGCTCCCATAGCCGGACGAACGCACCAAGAAGATCCGGCATGCCCGCTCCGTCATTCGCAGAATCGGTACCGACCTCATTCGCGAGAAGAAAGCCGCCATCCAGCGCGAACTAGACATCGGGGACGGCGCCCTAGGCAAGGAGGACCTTCCGGGCAAAGACCTGCTCACGCTGCTCATCAAGGCGAATATGGCGACCAACCTCACTAAGAACCAGCGCCTTACCGACGAAGAGGTCCTCTCTCGTAAGTCCTCCCTTGATCCACGCAATATCTGAGTGTCTGAATACGCAATCTTAGAAATACCCACGTGCGGTTTTGTTCATTCAGACCAGCGGCTGTAGAATACTCACGCCTGTCCTTCTCATCATGTAGCTTCCTTGTCGCTGGACACGAAAGCACAACGATCACAACAGCCTGGTGTCTCTTCGCGCTCACTCAGAATCCTCGTATCCAACAGAAGCTTCGCGAAGAGCTTCTGAGTTTGCAGACAGATTCTCCCACAATGGATGAGCTGGCATCGCTCCCTTACCTCGATCGCGTCGTACGCGAGACGCTCAGGTTATATACCCCGGTCGTCTTCACGCTGCGCGCGGCAGCCGAGGACGACGTGATCCCCCTCAGTGAGCCTGTCATCGACCGCAATGGGAAGGCACAACATGAGATACGGTGAGCCCGCATATATTCTTAATGTCCGGGTCCATTCACTCAATCGACGCGGTGATTACTCGGTCTAGCATCGCGGCAGGGAACCGTGTCATCGTCTCCATCCTCGAGCCTCATCACTCAAAGGCGATCTGGGGAGACGACGCACTGGAGTTCAGGTCAGCTTACTCTCAAGTCGAACGCTCCGGGCTACGATACCACTGATGCTGCCTGGTTTCTAGGCCCGAGCGGTGGGACAACCTCCCTGAAGAGGCTGCCAGAATGCCCGGTATCTGGGGAAACGTGCTCGCATTCGCCGCGGGAGCGCACTCGTGCATCGGATACCGCTTCGCCATCGCAGAGTGCGTGTTCCCACTTCAGCCGTGTCCAGTGTCTCTCTTACCGATAGATCCGTGTGCGTTCGTGCAGGATCAAGGCTGTCCTGTTCACGCTCGTGCGTGAGTTTGTGTTTGAGCTCGGCGTGGCTCCGGAGGATGTGACCGCTGTGGGTATGCTGACCCAGAGGCCCGCATTGAAAAGCGAGCTCGAGGTTGGGCCACAGCTCCCCCTTCTAGTGCGGCCGTACGTCCACCCGGTGTCATCATGAGATTGGTACTAGCCCAACATGTACTGCGGGTGATCGAAATCCACCGACCTGCTCGTGACCGATCGGATTCATCACAGAGGGAGAATACAAAGAAGACACAATTACAGTGCGTAGTACATTTATCCAGACGATGCTCAAGGCTGCAGGCCATATACGCCAAAAGGCCATCAGACCATCATAATGCCCTTCGCGGCGTCCTTCTCCTGCACGAGTTTATCTTCGAACTCTCCTTCAGCGAGCTGCGTCCGTGACGGGCCTTCCGCGAAGACCATCTACAGCACAGAGTGCTCCGGCGTGAATAACAGCGCGCAGGNTTTTTTTTGCACATGGAAATGGCCCTCACCGAAGTTAGCGGGAGATCGACTTGATTCACGATGGCGGTGCCAGAGCCGTTTTCTCCTAGGACGACGCCGGTGTCGAGGTTCGTATGGGCCAGCTCGCCTCGCGTGCGGACAAGTTGGCGGGTGTTCAGCCTGTATGCGTGGTACGTGGAAGGCGGTTCGTAAGCGTGGAATACTCTGATCGCACATTTGTGGACTTACGCGACGACGAAAGAATTAGTATACACTACGGGCCGAGAGTGGAAGCAAAACGGTCAGTGGTCACAGTTGAGACGCGATGACAGATCAGCTCGGGTATACCTGTTTGAGTTACTAGCGTAGATGTTGCAAATATCACGCTATGAGAGAAGACGACAGACTAACGGACCGAGTTGTTAGAGCGTGAAGTTTTAATCGCGATGCGAGCAGCTCACCAAGACGAGGCTGACAACGTTGAGGACGCTGTTGTATAGGGCGTGAATTATGCGCTCAGTGCACGGGAATGGATACGTGGTTCTCACCAAATTAGGGCACCTGTCATATGGTCGGTGAATATGAGTTGCCGAATGAAAGCCCCGCAAGTGATTAGTACGTACCGCTGCTAAGTGCATACACAATGAGCGTGTCGACCATCGAGTCGGTCCTGCAGTTCAGGGAGAGTAAAGAGTTACATTAAGGTAAGAAATGTGAGTGCTCTGGGGTGTACCGCTTGATGCCGCTCCGGCCTTGATGCAGTGCATATACCAAGATCGTCGTCAATTGTATGTCTCCCGCGAGCAGGAGCGCAGAGGCTACAGTAGGAAGCCACTGTGCTGCAAATTAGTAAGTCCAACTCGTACTGTCGGTGGAGATATACGAACGCCGCCATTATCCAGAGCGGAGGCTACTTGATGGAGAGTGAAGCTAGACAGGAATTCAGCAGAGGGAAGGGTATGAAATTGATATACGCTTACGCCTCAACGGTTTTAGCTGTTCCACAATATCCGCATTCTTGTGAATATCTGGGCGAATTGACAAGCGAGACGAAATTGCGTACCAATGTAGAAGCCTACTCTCAACCGTGATTAATAGGATACAACAACAAGGGCTGAGGGACCTACCGCAAGACGCGATGATCATGACCATCTGTATAATCGCGGGGTCATCAATAGTCAGAAGACTCAGAGGCGATTAGGCTGGCATACAGCAGAATACGCAAAGACCCTGAATCGGTGTCCAACTAGTAGACTCCTTTCATGAGCCAGATATCCTCGGAAATGTTGAGATCGGGTTGGCACTCACTCATGTATACTCGTCGCGCGAAGAAACTGGTTGAAAAAATATGTCAACCGAGCGCTGTGACAATCTATAGATACCGGGCGTTCGATACCTCTCGGATACAAGGTTGTTGATGGACTGCAGACCGGTTGTCAGTATGTGGGGGCGACGTGGTAAGTGGCACCTACCCCGACTAGAGGGACACTCTACGAATGAGACTGTCAGTCGCATGCGCGTGCATGTGCAGCCGATATCAACGTACCGCTGCAGTCCTAAAGTAATATTTTGAGTCGAATGACGTAACGTTGACTAAGGGGTATTCAACGACATACCATAGAACATCCGTTCCGAGGAAGACAGTAGGGTTTAGGTAGTAAGTGACGAGGTAGTAATAACTGCGCGGCCATCACGATGAGCTCGGAATTCCTGCAAGTGCTGCAAGCTATACCATGTGTGCATGACCATCGCCGTGGTCACTAGCTGCAGTATACTGTACAAAGGCAAGTTAGTAGGTGAAATTTTGAGAACCGTCACAACCTAGCAACTGACACCGCAATGATAACCTATATGATTGGTTATGATGAGCCTATGCGTCATATGCGGGCATGCGTTATGGTTATTACCCATGCTTTCAGGAAGAAAGGGTCCCCTGGGTACAGGCGGAAGTACCGAATGGTCTGCTGCAGGAGCATGCCGACAAGGCTGCCACAAACAAGACATATATCCGTGAAACCACGTCGTACAAAACATGTTGGCGGGTACTCACGCGGTGGTTAGGAAGGTACCTACAAGCCATGCGCCGATGCTATTCTTGAATGTTTCGAGCAGCGACGAAAACGAGCCGAAATTAGAAGCCATAGTTTCCAGGCAGGCTTAAGACACTGAGGGGAGACCACGGTTGAGCCGGAGGACGTTTGGCAGCACATCTTATAGTAGATGCGCGTCACTTTGCAGGGGCGGCGAGGCTGTGTAGGTTTGTCTGGGTGCAAGAATAGGCGATCCTCTCCCATATACTTACCCGCGGAGTTGCGGTTGATCACGACGGAACTTGAAGGTTGATGCACCCGTCGTCGAGATCATGCAGATGTGACTCTTCGGGAGCACGATAGGAACATCAGCTTCCTTGCAGCTCGGACATAGTAGACCGTGTGCAAGTCTGGGATATGGGCTATGAGAGCATCCTGCCACAGCAGGAATGGTAGCTAATGAATACGGTGGCGTGCCTGATGACAATAGCGTCAGTAAGACGTACGACAACTTGCCAGCACGCCGCCGCACGGCATGGAGATCCATGACAGGCGAAGCTCACCTGCCAGACTCATGTGTTGTTAAGGAGGGTAGTCGGTTTCCCCACAAACAGCTGAGCGTCCGTTGGGACAGCAGCCGCCCCTTCGACGGTTTTTGAGCGAGCCGCGTGCCGCTCGATGCCTAGAGTGCCACGACGTTGTCACTGATGAGCGTGGCACACATTGGCATTCGCGCCGCGGCTCGCTACGAACGACGGCCTGAGGCTCTCGAGGTTCTGAGGTTCAGAGTTCAACAAATCATGGACATTGAACAGTTGAAGAGAGGCCCATTGGGCGACCGTGATGCACCCAACTGCAAACCACTGGATGGTTCAAGCTCAAGTTGTACAATTCTACCAAGTTCGTCGGCTACCTGGACGTTGCGTAATGTCATGATGGCACTGCCACTTCCTCATCCTCCTCTTGACGGGTGCCAGTGACAGCAGGTGCAGCGACTGATAGATCTCAATGACCTGTCTCCCTCAGGCAGACAGTGACAATGATCGCCCAGCACTTGCGAAGATAGGGGCTCGAGCCAAGACATATATGAGCGAACTGTGGGATAGATATCGATTCTACTGCGCATAAGAAGAGCTCCGTTCGATTCAGGATCCGGACCCCTTCTCACCGTGCTTCGGCGTCTCCCAAGGCTGTCAATCTCGAACATACAAGTCCTCGGTCATCCCTTCCTTCCGCTATGTCCGCAACGACGTGCTCATTAGCACTGTTCCGATGTCGTCGCTCGAGGACCCAGTCACACGCGCAGATCCAATGTTAGGGCTTCCGCTTCGTCAGCCTACTCACGCCGAGGTCCACATGATGATGCTTCGACGCGTTCGACGGATATTTGGCAAGCGACGCGAGCAGCAGAGCGTAAGTTACAAACAAACAGAGAAAGAAAAGACGGGAGCAACAGAAAGAAATATCAACAACACGGAGCACAAGCCGACCATGCACTAGCACTTCACGACGCCGCGCCCCAGATGCGCACCTCCCTACCGGTAACGCCCCAGATCTCCTTGCCGTCCTGCCCGAACACGAAGTCGGCAACTTCGCCGCCCTCTTCGAAGCGCGCGAGCTCCTCCCAAGTCTTGTGCGCGAACACGCGCAGGCCCTCGTTGCCCGCGACGCCAAGGAAGCCGGCCGAGATGTCGTACGCGACGCGGTTGACCTTGAACGCGTCCCCGAGCGCAATCGACTTCGCGATCTTGGGTTTCCGAAGATCCCACACCGCGACGGACGAAAGTGAGTCAGGCGCGGCAAGGTGGTAGCCGTTCTCCGAGAACGAGAGCGAATTCACTGTGAACGGCGCGGCACCTTCCGGCTGCAGTGATGCAGCGAGGGCACCGGTACGGATATCGAAGACCTGGATCAGGCCTCCGGGCGTACCCACTGCAACGAGCGTGCCATCGGGGTGAATGCTGAGCGAGTGGAATGCTTCTTCGGCCTCGGGTGAGCGGAAGACTTGGTTGAAGTTGGTGAGGTCGTGCAGAGACCATGTGTGATCCGTCGAACCGAACGCGACGAGTGTCGAAGTGGGGTGAACAGCCAAACCGGTGACTTCGCCCTTGTGAGTCCGGATGGTCGCCTTGGGGAGGTACTCGCCAGATGCCGTGTCGTGTGCCCAAACCTTTGCAATCTTGTCCGCGCCCGTGGAGAGGATGAGAGTAGGCTCGTCCTGGTGCTCGCGGAACGCAACGTGGGTGATCTTTTTCGTGTGACCCTTGAGTTGTACGAGGACCTTGTCGGTGCTGCGATCATAGAGTTGAACGACCTTGTCGTTTCCGCCAGTAAGGAATTGGGAAGGGTTCGCAGTCGAGACAGCCAGGGAGGTAATGCCAGCAGGAGAAGGAGAGTGGAGAGAGGGAATGGTATGCTTCGCAGTGAAACCCTTGACATCCTCCACGGTCGCATATCCTTCGGGAGCCTTGCGCTTCTTGCGGACAGCGGAGAGTTTCTGGTGGGTCTCATCAATTTGCTTGAGCACGTCAGCAGGCAACCCGCCCGCTTCTTGGGCAGCCTCGGTCATCTCGACGTCCCCGGCTTGCGCGGGAACTTCGACATTCATGGTAGCCGCAACGCTGCTGAGGGCTCTGCAAGACAAAGTCAGTCTGGCACATCTTTTCATGCTCACGCAAAGGCGACGCACTCTCGAGCAGCGTCGCGCTCCTTGATGAGACGCGCCACGACGCGCTGGGCGGCATCCTGCGCGTACAAGGCGTAACTGAGTTCCTGTCGCAGAGAATTGTATTGTTGCCTGAGCGCGAAGGTCTCGAGCATGGTCGCGTCCCACTCATTTTGGAGGGTTTGAAGTAGCGCGGGGATGGAAGTAGCATTTGGCGGGCGCGGGGGAGCAGCCTTCGGGTCTTTTCGATCGAGAGAGCCGTCAGGGAATGCGCGAGAGGTATACCAGGGGTATTTACTCACTCGCTTTTACGCTCACAAGGTCAGACTCCTCCAACTTGTCTCCGGTAATGGGGTCCGTGCCATTCTCGTTGATGTACTTGAGAATGAGTCTCCGTTCGTAGACGTGGCCAGATTTCGAAGAAACGACCGGGTCCTGAGGAGGCTCTCCAGAGATTGAGCAAAAGAAGGACATTTTGGCAAACGGCGGGCAAAGAAGGCAGACGGGGGTGGACGCAGAGGACAAGCCTGAGCGTGCGCAAGACGAGCGAGGTGAACCACTGAGCTGGTCTAGCGCCCGTGCACAACGGCGAGCGCTGGCGGTGCGCCATTAGGCGCCGCATTCGTGTTTGCAGTTGTTGGTGCGAGCGCCTGCGCGCCCCTCCCACCGACTTCCCGCTAACCGCCATGTCGAGCAAGCAAAGACTCGTCCTCTCCATCATCGACTTCCTCAACCAGTCCATCCAGGATGGCACTGTCAAGCAGGACGACAAGGAGAGCTTGGAGGTAGCCAGTACGTCGCGCGGAATTTTTGTCTCGTTTATAGCGCGCAATCTCATCACTTCTCCCCGGCTCCGCTGCAGTCCAATGTATCGGCGAGGCTTTCGGCGTAGACCCCAGCGACCAGGAGCAGGTCAACCGCCTCTCGGTCAAGCCCGCTAACCTTCTCTCCATCTTTGATGTCTTCCTGAAGACCAAGGACAAGCTCGCGGCCCCCGGCGGTGCGAGTGCGTCCGCATCCACCTCTACACCCACTGGACCTTCCGCGGCCGACAAGGCTGCTGCGGAGAAGCTCAAGGCGGCCGGAAACGCACATATGTCTGCCAAGAAGTACGACGACGCGATCAAGTCGTACACCGAGGCGATCGCGCTCGATCCTACCAATGCTGTCTACTACTCGAATCGCGCGGCTGCATACTCTAGCAAGGGCGAGCACAGCTCCGCGGTCTTTGACGCGGAGAAGGCGATCGAGGCGGACTCTTCGTTTGTCAAGGCGTACCACCGGCTAGGGCACGTCACTACTCTTCACTACGGGCAAGCAGATCGCTGATAATACAAGTATGTAGACATGCGCACTATTCGCTCGGCGACTACAAGGCTGCCGCTTCCGCGTTCCGTCGCGGACTTGAGATCGACCCCTCCAACGCGTCACTGAAGACCGGTCTGCAGAACGCAGAGGCGCGCATCGTGCCCGACGACGATACCTTCGACGACATGCCTCCCCTCGACCCTGCCCCGGCGAGAGGAGCGACCTCGGGTGCTGGTGCGGGCGCTGGTGGTATGGCAGGCATGGCCGAGATGCTCCGCAACATGGGTATGGGCGGCGGTGCGGGAGGTGCTGGTGGTGCCGGCGGTGCTGGCGGCATGCCCGACCTTGCGTCGCTCATGAGCAACCCGATGATGATGCAGATGGCGCAGCAGATGATGCAGAACGGCGGCATCGAGCGGCTCATGCAGAACCCAGCGCTCGCGAACATGGTATGTCCACTCGCTCTCACAGAAAATGTATGATATACTGACGGCGAGAGCGTTTGCAGATGAACCGTATGCAGTCGGGCGGCGGCATGCCAGACATGTCAGAGCTGATGTCTGACCCTACCCTCAGGGATCTGTGAGTGTGGTTCTCGTGTACGCCCTGGTCGGTATCTGACGTCTATCCATAGTGCGAGCCAGTTTGGTGCAGGCGGAGGAGCAGGCCGGTAAAATCTGGAAGCATTCTGCTTGCGCACCTCGATTGGGCCGGATTCAAGGGCATGTCTTCATCAAAGCTGTATTCCGTGTCGATTGCCGTTGCATCGTGCTAGATTATAACGCGTGCGCTATCCTGCTCAAAGCGTATCAGAGAGAGCGCATTGGAGATATACCATACACCAAAATGAAACTGTCTGGAGTACATGTAGTGGGGATACAAGGAGGAGGGTATGAATAAATAAGTGGTGCACATTCACAGTTCAAACTCATTGCTCGAACTGTTCCGTCGCCTCGATGCAGGCATCTAGTAGACAACCATGGCTATCCGCGGGGGTGACCTGCTCCAAGCGTCCTAAAACTGCGTTCAAGACAGCCTCTCGCCTGCGACATGGCCATCAGTGCCCTTTTCTTCTCTAGTCTAGCATCATGTACGTACTTGATAATACCGTACGCGACCCGCACGTCTGCCTTCAACCCCCTTACTGAGAGCGGCCAACGAGAATACGTCTCCTTATCCAAGAGGAACGAGATCAACGCCTTGCTTTTCAACGAGGGGAACATGACTGTCGCGGTCGCGCGCAGGAAGGGCTGGTCCTTCTCGTCCAGGAGGGCCTCAACAGTGAGCGGGTACTTGATCGAGAGGAACGTAAGCTGGGATCGGAGCTGCGCGCACGACGACCAGAAGTCTCCGAGTCGTTCCAAAACCTGCACACGGCATGAGCTCACTGAAGCCAGCTCCACTGAACGGGACGCACCTGCTTGATCTCGAGCTTCTCATTGCATTCGGCGATGAGGCTTTGCGCCGTCCTCACGATGAGTTCCGTGACTTGTGGGAAGGCATCGCGCTCCTTCAGCTTCGATTGCTTGGTGCGCGTCACAGTGGCTTGCGCTAGGAGAGGCTTGTACCTTCTGCAAGGCAGTGAAACTTGATATTTGGATCCATACACAAACTCGACCAGATCGGCAGTCTGCTTAATCGGTCGCCATAGGTGCAATTCCTGTAGAGCCTCGAGTTCGTCTGGGCGCACGCGAAGGGAATACGATGAGATTGACTAGGAGTCTTCTTCGATGCTTTTGGACCTCACCTTTGAGCCGGAACACCTCCGCACTGGTGCTTTCCTTCTGGATATGGATCACATGTTTCGATTGGGATATCGCGGCGGTTAACTCTGCCTTCTGAGCCTCGATATCGGCAAGTTTCTCGTCGAACCTCTCCAGCTTGGCTTTTGCCTCCGAGACGTCCGCGCGGAAAGCCTCGATCTCCGTGCTGGCCATGATTCCCATCTCAGCTACGCCCGTTGACGCACAAGAGATCGCAATAATTCACGCACCTCTGCTCCGCGATGGTTGCTTTGAGCTCATTGAGGAAGTCCTTGTCCGAGTTCTCAATCTCATCAATGTCGGCCTGCTCCTGCTCGAGCAGACGGGTGACCTCGGCGTACTCTTCTCGCAGGGCTGGTAGGACATCCTGCGCCTCCTTGATAATGCCTGCGAGATATGTTGCATCCTAAGGGGTACCAGACGTCATTTGCGCGCTTCCTGCAATGACCACAAGGACAACATACCGATTCGAGATTGGCGAAACCTTGCGTTGCGGATTCGTACAACTGCTCAACCCACTGCAATTTCCAGTCGTACCACTGAGACTTCGCAGTTCCGATGTTGTTGGCCTTAATGAGCTTGAGTTGGTGCTAGAAAGTAGTTCGCATCAGTGACAGCGACATGGTACCACTCCCTTACTTACAATCAGCATCGCCTGCTCAGTCTCGTCAACGCTCGCGAACTCTCTGAACAGACTAGGGGTGACTTTGAGCGCCTCTTCTTCGGCCTCTCGGTAGATCTTCTTGCACTCCTGGATGTATGCGTTCAAATCCCGCGCGACTGCTGCATACAGGTCGAGTCGAGGCATGTCTACCGCCATCGCGACCGCAAATTCTGCGAGTGGGATCGCCTCCTCGTCTTCCCCATGAGTGCTAGCGGCCGCACTGACTCCAAGATCGTGTGTGGTCGAAGACGACCTACGACGGGCACGAGGGCGCAGCTGCCCCGGAAGGAGTGTAGACCGTCGCGGCTTAGGCATCGTCAGCTCGTCCATGAACCGAATGCCGGTCATCTGGAAGAACTGTTCGATCGAAATGGGGGGCTGCGTAGAACATTGGTGAGTGGTTCTCTAACGTTGAGGATACGGTGAAGACTTACGCCATCGTCATCCTGAGCCGCTTCTTCTGGGACGCTCTCCTTCCAAGCTTGAGAAGCACCAGCAGGCCCGTCAGCTATTGACATGTCCTGCTCAACGTCCATCGCCATCGAGACGTCGATGATGCGAGGTTGTGAACTAGCGGGCTTCTCGATGTGCGTCGACGGCCGGTCCCTCAGGGGCGCGGGCGTAGGGATAGGTGAAGCATTCCGTTGCGCAGGTAAGGAAGACGCTCCCTCTTGGGTAAGTGGGGACGGTGAAGCCCTCACGGGGCTTGCAATAGAAGCTGCCTCGCGCGCCTCCTGCTCGCCCTCTCTCTCTTTTCCCTTGCTGAAAGCGGGCGCTGGACTCGCCGCGCGCTGCGCCTGTACCTCGCTAGCCAGCTGGGTGAGGTCAGGATACAACGCGCTTCCTTCCTTCTCGGCGCCGGTGGTATTCGTTGGGCCAGGGTCGCTGCGCGTCCGCGAAAGTGGGGCAGCCAAAGCGGCGCTACTAGGTTGCGCCCCCATACTCGCGCGAGGCCGGAGAGCTGCTCCAGTCGAACCCGCATCCCCGCCCACTTGTTGAGCAGAAGGAAGCGCGCCTGCGCCCAGGCTCTTCCGCTGAGCGAAGTAGCCAGCAGGGCGACGTACCATACTTGAGCGCCTATTCGCATTTGCGCCTGCGGTAGGCTGCGAAGCGGCAGCTTCCATAGCAGAAGGTTCAGCAGAGGGAGCATTGGATCCAAGAGCAGGGAGACTATTGGCATGATCCGTTGCGGCCCGTCCAGTTGTCGGTCGTTTACTTGCACTTGGGCCATCCGTACCCGCCGAAGGTAGATCTGCGGCGGGCCTCTTCGGTGACTTGGGTACAGTGGGAGGAGCGAAGGCCGCCGTTCCTCGATGAGGTTGACCAGCTTGAGTGTTGGCGGTTGGAACAGGGATCTTTGATGGAGAACCTGCCCTCGGTAGGCTGAAGGTGAAAGGCTTNGGGGATTGTCGCGGGCCCTGGAGACTTCGAAGGAGATCGAGGAGGATGAGCTGCCTGGCGAGGAGCAGTAGCACCCCCAGCCGCAGGAGCAGAGAAGATGCCGGCGAATGATGTTTCAGAGGGCGGGGCGGGGGATACCCCAGGCGTTGTCTGAGGCGCGAATACATTAGACACAACAGGGGGAGTGAAAACACTAGACGTTAGAGCCCCAGGAGCTGGCGCGCTGAACACGCCTGAGGCACCTGAGGGTCCTGGCATGGGGGCGCTGAAAACGCTGCTGGACAGAGAGCGGGATGATGATTGCCCCTCTACAGATGGTTGCGGGGCGCTCACTCGCTCCTGTGACTGGGGATTAGGTGACGGCTGCCCAGCTTCACCAGTAGTGGTGTGTATCCTGAACATTCTATCTTGAACGTCCGTCTCATCCATGGAGGAGTCGATAGTACCCAGACTTGTACGTTGCGTCAGATTGATCGTTCGATTGTCCAAGTCCGCGCTTTCGTCTCCGAAGCTATCCTCTGTGCTGAACGTGTCGTCTTGATAACCTACTCCCTGATCCTGCTCCGGCTGCTGGTCCTCTCTCTGGTAATCATCGTGTTCCTGGCGCAACGTAGGCGCCCCAAGTCCCAAGGAGGCGCGAGCTTGTTGGAGGCGTGTCATTGCCGATGTGAGGTCCATGTCCTGTTCTCCGTCATCGTCCTCGTCATCAGAAGGACGATCATAGCTCTGCTGTCCATACACATGATGGCCGGGCGCTGGCTGGATCATCAGAGCATCGTCGTCAGATTCTGGGGGCGGCGGTTCGTATGGCTCACTGCCGGCATGTGTCATAGCACGAAGTTGGAGCCAGAGCGGGTCCGGTTCTGGAGGTTGACGCATAGATGGAAGGATAGGTATTGTGAACTCCATCGGTTCTCCAGAAGAACCTTCAGAAGTGAAGGATGACGTCGTATGCGCTGAAGACGTTGTGGGTTCCTCTTCGCCCTCGTGTTCAAACGACGCGTCTTCTTCAAGGATAGGGTGTTCATGGCGAGGAGGTTGGTTTTCGCTCAGGTGTTGGGTAGAAGTAACGATCGATGACCGCCTGCGACCTCGATTCCCGGACGCTGCACCTCCCAGAGAAAGAGACCGCTTACGCTCTATATTGCGGGCGATAGCTTCGGTAACCTCCATATCCGAGCTATCGTCCTCGTCCTCTGTGAAGTCGTCATCCTCTACAGCTGAGCCGTGGGCCAAAGTTCGGTTCTGAGGCATGAAGTGCTGTGGTAGAGGCGCAGTATCGTCCAGGTCCATGTCCATCGAACGCTCGCCAAATTCGCTGTAAACACCAGAAGATCGGCGACGGAACGAAACACGTCGTTGGGGTTGCGATGGCCCGGGAATCGCGTTCTCGTCATGTTCTGCTCGGGAAACGAAGCCAGCAGGTTGGTGTTCAGGATCGGGATGTTCGGGACTATGTTGGGGGCTTTGTTTGTAGAATAGCTTCACCTGGGTATGAGAAGCAAAGCTGACACGGCGGAGAAGGCTCTTCCTTGGCCCTTGGCCATGGACTTCAGTAAGGTCCATGGTCTGTGTCATGTTGCCACTATCATCTTGCGTCCCAGAGACGGATTCAGACGCATCCGATTGACGCGGTATATTGACCGAACCTTTGAGGATACTCTTCCGTGGTGCCTGTGCATGTGCATGTGGTAAGTCCACAAATCATTGACTGCTGTGCCCGATGGAAATCTCAAGGTATGTTGCAGGCTAGCACAAGTTGGGGCGCTTGCCTGCCTTGTATATCGTTGCTAAGTCAAGTACTCACCAGAAGCCGACGCGCCTTGGCGGCGGGACTCAGCCTTTCCCCTGGCGCAATACTATACGCGCGCCGCCTACTACTTGTTTTGGCTGGGCCGTGTCCAGGCGCCGCGATAGAACGTCGGCGATTAGGAGAAGTTTTCTTCGACATGATCAAGATGTTTGAGACATTAAGCAAGAGATTGCAGCAGAGACTTGGTCGTGGTCGTGGAACAAGAGCGGAGGCGCGAGCGCGTTCAACCCGCGACTGTGTTAGGACGCGTCGCCCACGTGACCGACGCGCTCCTCGTGGTTGTGCCGTCCTCGCGCGGCTTCGAAGCGGACATCGATTCAACTCTTCCGCCGTTTCTTTCTTGCCAACATCGATCATCTCCGTCTGCACTTGTCTTGAGCTGATTGTATCTTACAACCACTGCGACCCGGCGATAGCGACACGCAAGATGGCGAGCAGAACGCGAGCACCATCGACCCGCTCGTCTACTCGCACAAAGGCGGCCGCCACTATCCCCGCACCCTCCGCGGCACCCGCACGGGCTACACGGACTACTTCAAAGGCCACGCCTGCTCCCGCTGCTGCTCCCAAGAAGGCGGCGGCTCGGAAACCTCTTGTTAATAGAGCCAACTCCCCAGATACCAAAACAAACGGTCGCATCGCGCCTCTCAAGTCCTCACAATCGTCTGGGACCCTCGAATTACCGCCCGACAATGACAGGGAGCCCATTAAGGTGCATATGCCGGCTTACGAACTACCTATACATCTAACGAACGATTGAAAGGCGTTCCTTCGAATTCGACCCCGGTTGGACGACGGGGATTCTGGATATGAACCCTACCTTGAGCCGCTCTCCGACACTGCAGTCCGAATGACCGATCCATCAACCTCCACCTCTCGCTCACGAATGTCCACGGTCAATCCGTCTTCAATATACACCTTCTCTCACATATTTCCGCCCGACACACAGCAGCCTGAATTCTTCGCTAAGACGACTCTGCCGCTAGTACGCGATGTCCTCGAGGGCCGTAATGGGTTGCTCTTCACATATGGTGTTACCAACTCGGGGAAGACCTATACTATTCAAGGGGGAAACACACAAGGTAGTGCGGGTATACTACCTAGGACCCTGGACGTTATCTTCAATAGTATAGAAGGCTTGCATGGAGATGACACGGTGAGTGTCTGTCTATCTTGTAGAGCACAAGGAAACCCTCGCATCTATCGCGGGGTGCAGAGCCGACACGATTCGCTGCATCGGCCTACTACATGCATATACAAAGAAAGCGTTTACCATGCTGGGCACTATACGGCCCAGCGTGGTTCGCACTGAACCTACTTGACTCATTGCTTCGCCGCGACAACGCCTTACAAGCAGAACTAGACTCTAAGCTAATGTTCTTCTCAGTTTCGACCTGTGCGCCTTCAAGGGATTGAGCTCGCATCGGAATCTGACGAACCAACCACTATCCGACTTCCTAGCAAAGGTTCCTCCCCCGCTCTGGCCGACGTCCTCGAAGATGACATTCCTACATCTGTTGACACGGATACGGACTCTACCGTCCTCAAACTTGACCGAAACTATGAATACACCATCTGGTTATCATACGCCGAGGTCTACAACGAAAAGGTGTACGACCTCTTCGGTTCTCTCGAATCTGGTGCCCCACCTTCTCCAAATCCGCCAGGTACCCCCGTACGAGGCGCCTCGGGTATTCCACGACCGACGTCTTCCTTCCTCAATCTCCCTGTTCCATCGAACAGCAAATCTCACCCTCTACTGCTGACGCGTAAGGCTCTCCCCGTGAAGCCATGTCCGTTGAGCGACGGCGACGTAGACGGAGATGCGACGAGTGCGGGCAAGTACGTAGCGGGTCTGCGTCAGGTGCGTGTGCGCAGCGCAGCTGAGGCCAAGGAGCTCCTCCGTCTGGGCCAGTTGCATCGTCGCGTATTCGGTACCCTTGCGAATAGTCAAAGCAGTCGGAGTCATGCGCTGGTCACGATCAAAGTCCTCCGCGTCCATCGCGGGGAACGACATGTAAGGCTTAGTCTGGTGCCGCTCTCAACACGCCATGCTGAAGTCCCTGAGTCAGGACCCGACTTCGATTCAAACCGCCCGTCTGACTTTAGTCGACCTCGCTGGCTCGGAGCGCACCAAGCACACGCACACATCAGGGGAACGTCTACGCGAGGCGGGTAATATCAACAAGTCGCTGATGGTTCTCGGTCAATGCATGGAAACACTTCGCGCGAACCAGCGTACCCTTGCTCGCAGCCTTGGCCAAGGTGTTGCACCTGGCTCGCGGCTTGACACGCGCGACGTCAAGCGTGGACTGGCTCTTGTGCCGTTCAGGCACAGCAAATTGACGGAGGTCCTCATGGACTACTTCGTTGGGGAGGGTCGAGCGGTTGGTATTGCTCAGGCTGCCCCGACGTACCTGCGACTGAATGAAGTCTTTGAATATAGGTAATGATCGTGAATGTCAATCCCTACGACACGGGCTTCGACGAGAACGTACACGTCATGAAGTTCGCCGCGTTGGCGCGAGAAGTATGTACTGTACCGGCGACGAACGCGGCGCGTGCGCCTCCTAGCCCGACGAAGCCGAAGACGAACGGAGTGCGTGCAAGTGTGAATGGTCAACATCGGAGGACCGTCACCCTCTCCTTTGGTGGTGCCGGCAGGAAAGCCAGCGAGGCGCATCTCGAGGTTCTTGAAGGTAAGTTCGCAGGCTCTACGCAGGAAAGGATAGCCATTGATTGCAACATGCAGAGGACGAAGAGTTGGACGACGGCGAGGAAACCAGCGTTGAGGACGATGAACCCATCAATCCTCTTGTAAACGCACTCTTCGACGAGATTGAGGAACTGCGAATGCAGGTGTGTTTGCTGCAGAATCAATATGATGATGCCCACATACTGAATCGTGTGCAGCTGTATGATGCGCATATACGATGTGCTCTCATAGAGGCTGAGACGCGAGAAGAGGTTATGGTCGAGATGGAAGAACGGATGCGAAGCATGGAAGACATGTTCACTCGCCGGCTTATGCGTGTCGTGAGTATCATCGCCTCGGACGTGGATCATTCTGTTGCTGACAGTGATCGACTATCAGATGGAACACAACGAAGAGAAGATGGACGCAAAGCTAGACATGATTCAACGCTCACGCATGCTGAGCGGAGGCAGCCGCGTCCCGCGTTCAGAGGGCGGATACTCGGACTCAGTCGCCGACTCCGTCGACTCGGATGCCATCGGCCAGCTGCGCATGAGCGATACAGGAGAGTTCGAAGACGGCCAATCATCCGTTGCAGGCGTGAGTTCATTGTCTCTCAAGGCCGCAGTCGATGCGGGCTGACTCAGGACATGTGAAGCGTGATGCGGACTACGAGAGCAACGACTCCGAAGCTGGGGTTCAGTCATACTCGAATTCCGAGGCACGCAGCCGTACTCCGTCACCCTTGGCTGGGAAGGGCAGACCTGCGCCCAAGCGACAGTCCACGCTCAAGCCGCGCAAGACGCCTCCGGCGAAGGGGAAGTCTCAACTAGAGGACGATATGGATGTGGACGACACGGAGACAGATGATGCACATACCGCGAGTCCGGCCGAAGACGAGGATGATGAGATTGAAGAAGAGTCCGAGGAGGAGGAAGAGGACGATTTCATCGACGACGATGCCGAATCCGGGTCTGAGTTCGACTCTGAGCACGACTCCAGCGAGGAGTTTTCCGAGTCAGAGGCCTCAGAGGCAGCACCTGCCGCGTCCAAGGCAAAGTCTAGGGCATCTGGAACCAAGAGCAAGCCCAGCGCGAAGCCACTAGAGACCGCGCAAACCAAGCGTGCAGCTCAGGCATCGACGCGTGGTAGGAAATCGGCGCGCTCATCGGGCTCTCGCGCGGTAGCAGAGCTCGGAAAGGAGCTAAACGACCTCTCGCTCGGCGGCGGAGATCCTGACGACTCCACGGTCATTATCCCCAACCGCAAGGCCAGGGCTGAAGCCGCAGGTGGGACTGAGTACGTTCCGAAAGGCGGCGAGGTGGAGACGGCGAAGAAGAAGAAACGGTAAGTCGGGTCGTGGGTGGCTTGCTCAGTCGTGATGGGTTATTGATCTGCACGGCGGCTGTAGGCAACTTGGCAAGGGGCGGGTCATTACCGAGGATGAGATCGAGAACATGGTGGCGGAGGGCTCCCAAGACGGTGGAAGGCAACTGCGACGTAGCACTCGCGGTAACCGATGATCGTACACGGTGTATAGACAACCCCTCCCTGCTTCATGTCCTTAGAGCCCTGACTCCGTTCCCGACCTCTCCACTTCACATCCCTCAACATGAGAATCGGCAACTCACAGCATTGTATCCCCTCACACGTATATACCATACAATATGGGTAGATTCGGAACGAGCACATTCTTTAATTCGACGTCCGCATTTGAGTTTAGTACCGAGTATGCCGACCTTTACGAGCGGCAACTTGTCGAATCATCGTGCAAGTGACCAACATCAAGAGCAAGAAGATAGTTGAATTCATGTCCAGAGGCAATGGAGGTCGTAGTCATAACATGAGCGGTGTGCATAAGATCGTGATACAAATATCGAGAAGAGATTACAGAAATGAGGGATGGATGGTTCTGCACGAGAAAATGTTAGTCATCCGCGAAAACCATGCAAAGAGGGAATGAGGACACTCACAAGATGTGAACGATAGCTTCAGTGAGCCATGCAGGCGAGCTGTCGCTGGCTATGGTCCAGTCCCGCCAGCAATACAGACAGCATCTCGCGGTTGGCGCGCACAAAGTCGAGCTCGCTCTCCGCGGTGTCGCGCACGGTGCTCCAGGCGGCGCCAGCCTCCCGCGCTGCGAGCGCGAGGGTCGCCTTTACCTCGACTTGGCGTACTTGTAAGGCAGCGGCGCGCGCAGCGCTCATCGCCTCCTCTGCCCGGCGCGCAGCGTCTTTGACGGACTTGTCCTGAGCGGTCTGTGCATCGCGTAGCATTTCCTCGAGCACCGAGATTTGCTCGACGCGCTGGTTGTCGACAAGCAGATTACCGTGGACCTGCTCCTCCAGCTGCGAGATCTGCTTCGCTAGGTCCTCCGCGTCGCGCAAGCGTGCCTCTTTCGCCGCGTGTAGCTGCTGCTCAAGTGATTGCATCTGTGCAAGGCGCTCTTGCGCCCTGCTCTCTGCCGCGGCAAGTTGGAGGCGAAGCAGTGTGACAGTGGCGCCATCTGTAGAGGTAGGCGTCTCAGGCTTCAGATTGTCGAAGAGATGTGTCGAGTTGTGGACTGCTGGAGATGGCGTGACATCCGGCAGAAGTACCTGAGAAATCGATCCGTAGCCAGTGGGAGAAGGGAGGGCGCTCAGGCTGGGACTTTCGGGAATGTCAATCACACTCAAGCTAGGGGAGATCGCTCCTGCGCGAAACGGCGCGGGGATCTCAGATAGCATGTGTTCCACATCCTCGTCCTCAAGAGTCCGACTATGCTGTGCAAGCTGTTCCCAGGAGAGGATCGAGCCTCGATCGTTGCCAGGTTGTCGTGCTTTAGGACGCAAGAACGGTGAGCTGTCGGTAGAAGATGGAGGGGCGGGGGATGCGTAGGACAGGTTAGAACGAGAGGGTAGGAAGGATCGTGATGGTGTCTGCGGCTCGTGACTTCCGTCGTCGCCCTTTGGACGTAAGCGGGGTAAAGCTGGGGTGGGAGCAGTAGGTGAGACGACTGATGACAGCATGAACTCGACGTCCTCAGCCTCAATACTATCCATGCTGTTACCCTCCATAAGGATCCTGGGAGTGGGTGTCGTAGGACCGGATTCACCCCGGGTGTGGCTGGACGAAGCAGCGTTCTTGCGAGCAGAGATACGGCCAAGGGGCGATTCTGGGACAGTATGGATGGGACCACGACGAGAGCTGCCGCTCCCCTCGGTGGTCTTCTGGCGAAGTGAACCTGCGCTACGCTTGAGCATATTCCCAAGAAGTGTTGGCGTAGTAGGCGTACGGGGAGTGCGCGACGAAGCAGAAGCGGACGATGAAGCAGAGGACGGAGGCCGTGGCAGGCCAGAACGGGCGGACGCCGAGGCGGGAGACGGGGAGGGCGTAACCTTGCCAGCCTTCGATGCCTTGGTGGATGTTGTACGGATAGAGGCGGGTGAGCCCTTCGCGGCCTTCTCATGGTCCTTCTTCTCTGGAGTCGCAGGCCTGACATTGATAGCGGAGGTCAGGTTGACTTTGAGCGCATTACGATGCGGGAGAGGCGATATCGGCCTCGCAGACTTGTCAGCGGGGACGTTCAGCGGGGAAAGGTCTTGAGGAGTCTTCACGTCGTCTGTCTCGTCATCCGAGCTACTCAACCGACGACGGCGAGCGGAATGTGTGGGTGATGGGGGCTTCTTCACTGCCAGAGTGGATTCGCCCAGCATCGAGCGCGGCCTGTACTTTGGCAGGCCGGATGAGACGAGAGAGTTGCGGTTGCGGACCGACGCCGAGGATCGCGCGCTGATCGACGCCTTCGGACTCCCATTGTCCGACGGCGACGAGGACTTGTCCTCCTCTGCAGCAAGCTTCCTCAGCGCGGACTGTCTGCGAGTATGGCGAGTGATCGTCTTGACATCAGGAGATGTGGCCTCGTCCTTCTTCTTCGCCGCGGGCTTCTCGACGGAGCTACGGGCAGGGGCGAGGTGGATGGCACTGGTGCGGCGGGCGGCGGTGTCCTTCGCCTTCTCCTTCTTCGACGCCTTGTCGCTGTTTTCCTTCGACTCCTTATGCATCACGTCCGCGAGAGCTTTGCCAACAGAAGAAAGCCCAAAGGATTGGCGGATAGAGCTACGAGTGATTGGCTTGTTGCGCGGGGGTAGTGCGCCACTGCCTGAGGCGGCTTCAGTGGGCATGGTTGTGGTATATATGGGGTATGTGCGCGATAAATGCGCGAGCGAGTCGGCTTCAGGGCCGAGTAGAGTGTGGTATTCGTGGGTTAGAAGGTGGTGGTGGGGATACGAACGGTCGTCGCAGTCGTTGGGTCGTGTCGTCGCTACAGTCGTGATGGCATCTGGCCAAGTTCAACTTGCCGCAACAAGCGCGTCGAGCCTCCCGCGCGTGCCGCGCCGAACCCCAACCGCGTCCTTTGTCGCTCCTCACGGCCACCACCCCTTCATTTACGAAGCGCGAAGCCAATAAATACGTGCAGGTATGACCTGCGAACATCACTGTCTACTTTGTCTACCACATAAACCGCCCCACGCCTGTCCTTTCCCGGTATAGGAACACCCACATCGTCACAGCGTTGATCCCCGCATACCACAAACCTTCTAGCACGAGCCCCCAGAGAGGGACGTCCTTCACTTGCACACGGAGCAGTATATATGGGATCAAGAAATAGCGCGGCTCTAGAAGTGGCGTCGGAAGCAACGTTGGTACCACGAAGACCGGGAGGAGCAAGTTCTGCAGCAATGTCTGGTCGTGTCCTGTAGGTGAAGAAGCAGCGATCGTCCATAAGCTGGCCACCCAACTACTCGAGAAGCAGCAACCACGTACCGATACGGAGGTACCACGCCCATGCACACGCAATGTACCCTGGAACGAGGAGGTACGGCACCACCGGATGTAAGAGAAAGACGCGCCGCCACAAGTAGAAGGTGTAATGCCGGTTGTCCGACAGCAGGAAGGGGTGCTGTATCCTGGTGTTCAGACGTCAGCGCGGTCACTATGCTTTTTCCCAGGCAACCCAAACGTACGTGAACTTGTAAATGGTCAGGCACATTATAGCAGATACTACGCAAGTGACGGCTGTGTTTCTGTGGGGTGCTCAATTTCGGTGCATACCAGCCGAGGGTCTCATGCGGGGTTACCTCTTGCTTCCGAACATCCGAGCCGCAATGCCTCGGAGAAGCGCGCTGACCCCGCCGCGACCGCTCAGGAGGGCGGGCCAGCCAAACGCTGTTGCGAACCCCACGAAGTAATATAATTGCGGAACGTGGAACGCGGGGACGTGGTTCGCCTTGTCGCCTTTGACCATCACATCAGTTAGAGCACTACCAACAATGCATATATCAGCATAGGACTCACCCAGTACGATGCCGCCATTCCATAGAACGAAGGCACCGAACGCCGCCAGGACGAGAGCATAGGGTACGAAGTTGGACAAGATATCAGGAAGCACCCTCGGAGCACTCAGGACAGACCACAGCAAGTCCGCTGGTCAAACCAAGCGCATGTTAGGACTGCACACGCGTGATCACCGCCGGGCTCAGACGAACCTGGACTGGCCTCTAGTGCAGGAGGGTCGTGCAGCTTTGTTAGAGCCTTCTCGCTCGGAAGTGCGCGCCGGAACCGGAGATAGAGGACCTGACTGAGGACATAGGCATAGAACACCCATATGATGTTGTTCTGGCGGAACGTGCAGCTGATCAGGCCTATCTAACACGCTTGTCCTACGTGAATCTTTGACCAGCACATGTTTGTACTGCGGTGAACAGGCGTACCAGAGCTGCGAGCCAGTGTCTGCCTTGCATGGCAAGCACGACACTTGACACAACCGTAACAAGGCTAGGTACTTCCGTGTAGTATAAGAAGCCGAAGAACCAGGCAAGGGGGAACGAGGCGAGGATCACAGCGTCGAGCAGCGGTGTTGCCAGGGAAGATGGGGGCCTTTCGCGTTTGTGATAGCTCACCAACGGAGTCAGGGCAATAGGCAGCGCAAGCAGTGACAGCAAAGGTGTAAGACGCAGCATGGGCAAGTTGCACTTCAACATGAAGAGCTTCTTGAGGACTGAGCTCAGCACATAGCTGGACGCAACGTCTCAGCTATCGTCTGAGCTCCATTAGAGATTCGGGTGGACTCACAGCCCTGGTGGCGTGGTGATCTTTGGGTCCCAAGTCCAGTAGTCGCCCCTGCAGTACGCCTGCGCCTGAGGGACGTGGAAGGGCTCATCCTATGGACGATCACAACGGTGTTCAGCAAGACGATCTGACGAGAATCATGAGCTACTCGCCATGTACGGCTCCGTGACCACCTCATTGACGGACTTCAGCACTAGCACCGCAACCGTTGCGAATATTATATAGTATGTCGGCGCGGGCGACGACGATGACATGGCGGCGAGCTGCAAGGGAGGAATGATTGCCGCCGTAGTGGACGCGCCGTAGCGCTTGCGGAGGCGCGTCTCGCTTGGCCACAACCGCGACGATGATCCCCACACCAGACCTCTCCCATCTGAGAAGCGAAGATTACAAGCACATCTATGAACCAGCAGGTATGCGTGCATTGCTGCCCNTTTTTTTCAATGCTGAATTCGCTTCTATTGCGCCAGAGGACACATTCATCTTATTGGACGCGCTGGAGGAAGACGCGGAGGAGCTTCGACGCTCAAAACCTCTAGTTTGTTTGGAGGTCGGGTGCGTTTGTGTTGGTTCCGTATCACATTCGTATTACTCTGACACCTCAAAGATCAGGATCTGGGTGCGTGAGCGCGTTCGCAGGAGCGATACTGGGACCATCCACGACTCGTGCGTTTNCCCCCCATCCTCAGTCTTGTCCTCCTATAATATGACTTCGCAGTATACTTGACGACGGATATCAATCCCTACGCATGTAGGAGCACGAAAGCGACAGGCAGTCAGAATCGAGTAAGGCGTTGATATGTTTTCCGTAGTTATGCCCCCGCCGCTGAATGCTACCCCAGTAGGTTCCTATCGAGCCAATATGCGCATCATTAACGAACCCCATTCGCACTCGCCTACGACACGCCGTTGATATCTTGCTCTTCAACCCACCGTATGTTCCTACGGAGACAGAAGAGGCGGATGAAGCTCAGCATGAGGCCAATATTGCCGGTGCGTGGGCTGGCGGCCAAGATGGCATGGAAGTCACAGGTGTCCTCCTGGGCCAAGTGGAGGTAAGTTGCAGAAGATAGCATATCATTTAGACTTGAACGCTGAGAAGAGGTCTATCCGGCACAGAGCCTGCTATCCGAAAAAGGGCGCTTTTACTTAGTCGCAGTCAAACAGAACGATATCAAGGACATATGCGATAAGATGCTACACCAGCACGGGCTCAAGGGCGAGGTGTGTCCGTTTGTGCATCTCTGTGTGCCCAACCACTAAGATGGCCCGCAGGTTGTGTTACAAAGACGAGCCGGACGGGAACACCTCTACGTGCTGAGATTCATACGACAATGATCCAATCCCACATATATACAGACTACCTACGAGATACAGGGTAACATGGTATCACTACATTCCGCTAATCCTTTGACGAATGTTTCCGGGGTACCTAGAGCTCAAGACCGTCGAGGGCGGGAATAGGACGCTCGGCCTGAGGAGTAATGCGAGCACCGTGACGACGTGCGCTTGTCTTCTCGAAGTCGAGGATCGCGGACTACAGGAAAACAATCAGCTACTCTGATACAATTAGTTGGTAGGATGAGATGCGTACGTGAGCAGTGATGCGGTTGTCCCAGAGAACAACGGTGTTGGGCTCCCACTTGACACGTGCCTGATTGTCGACGCTCCTGTCAATGTGGTCGTAGAGGAAGTTGAGGATAGCGTCTACGAGTCAAAGGTATGAGTGTATATCCTTGAAAGCAACTGGATAGTACTAACCAGACTCCTCGAGCTTCAGGCCAACAATGCGCCGGGTGAACTGGCGGTTGACGTAGAGGGCCTCCTCCCCAGTGACAGGGTGTTTGCGGACGACGGGGTGCACGTTCTGGACGGGTTCGCGGCGGACAACGCCCCCACGACGGCCGGAGCGAGAGAACTCTGCCTGCTCGAAGCCAGAGTGGATCGCCTTGAGTGTTTTGAGGAAGGCCACAAACTGCGGGGACAAGCGAGAGAGCGTGGAGACTTGCGAAGTGAAGATGGTGTCTCCGCCAGACTTGGGCTGCGAGAGCAGGAAGAAGGTCGTCAAGCCGGGCGGCTGAAGCTCATATGAGACGTCCGAGTGCCAGACGGTGGAGCGGATCCTGTCATCGAGCTCGAAGTTGTAGGTCGTGTTCTCGTCGCGGTACACAAGGTGAATCTCGGGTGCACCCTCGGGGTGTCCAGAGGTAGGGTGGATGTGCAGGCGGCCGAAGTAGCTGCCCCATTCGCGGTAAAAGTCAATGCCCCTGTCGATGAAATCTCCCTGGTCGCGGAAGACCAACAAGCCCCTTCTGGCAACCTGGAATACAACCATCCCAAAACGAGCGGACAATGGATCAGTATCAGGTACGCTCGGACAACACGCCGGATCTGCCGTGACGTACCTCGAGAGCCAACTGATCGCGTCCAGCGTTATCCAGCGCAGCAAGACTGACGCCGCGAATCTCGCTGCCCAGTCTGGGCGTGATGTCGATCACACTCGTCGCATTGTCAAGGAATGAGCGAGGGTTGGGATGAGACAACGCCCGAAGTCCAGGGTCGACGTGCTCAAATGGAGTCAAGGGTGGGTAGTGTTCGTCCTTGGGGAAGACCGGTAGGAGGTGAGCGTACTTGTACGGCTCGGTCTTCTTGGTCTCTTCCGACTGGTCGCTCTGGTTCCGGAGCGTCAAGGACGGAAGGGTTTGGGTTATTGTCTCGACGGTAGACATGGTGATCGAGGAGCTCAGGAGTTTTGCCGTGTCGATTCCAGGGGTGCGAGCGGGTCAGCGTACTCTACTCCCCTTGAGACAGGCATATAAACCCATACTAAGCGTCATCCCTGGGAGCGAATGCGCAATCGTGGCGAGTGTTGAGCACAACTCCCACAGTGCTTACAGTACTGTTCAGCACGGCGGTCCGCCATGGTCACTCGACGTGATTGCGGAATGTCCGAACCAACTGGTGGCGATAAGACGTGCTGTTTATATGCCGACGAGCCGCGGCTGGCCTCCTCAGATTAGATTAGATGCTTATACGCGTCTATCTAATCGCACCGAGCCTTGATCGGAGTGGCGCTTACATGTGGGCGCTTTTGATGCGACGCTTGTGACCACGCACTGACGGATTTGGATCATGATGCAGCTTATTGTGTTGCACTCTTCCTTGGAACGACGTCGGTACGTTTCCCCGTGTCTTGACAATAAGACGAAGGCGCTCGGTGCATGAAGCCCCTGGCTCCCGTGTGATAGGCACGTCGCATTGACTTTAGATGCTGCCTATCCGCCGCCACTACCACGATTCACGGCGGGTGCAGCGATGTACTCCTCTGACACAAGAAAACTCGAGGGCGCGTCGTAAAAGCGAGCAGAATCATCGGCTGTACTGTGCGTCAGTAGGCTAATTGCCAGCAATGTTCAAGGACAGGGGATCTCGAGTCGACAGCATCAACGCGTGGGCGGTATCAACTTTAGGCTCCGCGGTCTTATAGGGATATCAAGATCAGCTGTCTTATTGTCTTGTTCACACCTTTTACCTCACGATGGAAAGACTGCCATGGCAGGTGGCGGGTAATATCGAGCGCGGAACACATCCACGGACCAGAACCGACGTGCAAGACAATTGGAGACGCCATGCACATCCAAGCTTCTTCACGCGAGGGAAATGCATGAAAAAGGCTGCGTTTCCGCGAGCGACAGATACCACATCCCCCTTTCCCCCTCCTTCTTCCCGCCTTCGCTCTCGCTACGCCTGCGTAGCCCGGTACTGTCGTCATGGAGGCGAAGACTTCTTCCTACTCTTTGAACATCCCCACGCTTCTCCGCAAGCGCAACTCCTCCCCAGATGTGCCCGAGGATGTTGACTATGTGATGAGCCATCTTAATGATCCCAACTGGGATTTGTCTCAGCCGCCGACGGCGAGCACGGAAACCTTCAACGAGAAGGGCGAGACGTCATCATGGACTGACCAGTCCTACCGGGAGACCGAGACCGAGACCGCTTCGCAGTTTGACTCGACTCGGGTGGGTACCTCGGGAGTCGACCTTCGTGAAGCGAAGGTCGAATTTAACGAGTAAGTCCCTCGATTACCAAACGCGAGAATCACCGCTTACAGGAACGCAGCGAGTCGCCCTACGCGGAGGTCAGGGCTGCTGTGCCAAATACCGACGACCCCTCCCTTCCAGTCAACACCTTCAGAGTGTACGTACCAAGATGTGGTGCGCTGAATGGTGTAGCTCATCCACGTTTTCCTTCAGATGGTTCCTGGGTATCATCCTTTCCAGCTTCTTGTCGGCGCTGAACCACTTCCTCCTTCCTCGCTGTACGTGACTCGTTCTATGTTCTTGATCTAATCGCTCATACTCCATTCAGGGCCATCCGTTGCTATCAGCGCACTCATCGCACAGTTGATTGCTCTACCTGCTGGCAAATTCCTCGAGTGGATCCTGCCCACGAGGAGGTTCAACCTGTTTGGCTTTGTCTGGTCTCTCAACCCCGGACCGTTCAACGTCAAGGAGCACACGGTGATCACCATCATGGCCAACGCGGTGTATACCGACGTATACTCGACTTCGATCTTCGCCACTCAGCGCGTGTTCTATAACCAGAACCCGCCCGTCGGCTACCAGCTGCTCATCACCATGTCCTCTCAGCTCATCGGCTACGCCTGGGCAGGCATCGTGCGCCAGTTCCTCGTCTGGCCCGCGAGCATGATCTGGCCGTCAGCGCTTGTCAGCTGCGCGCTCCTGAACACCCTCAACCGCAATTGGGGCAAGAAGGAGACGAAGCACATCTCCAGGGAAAAGTTCTTCCTCTTCGCCGCGATCGGCAGCACCCTTTACTACTTCCTCCCCGGTTTCCTTTTCACCGGCCTTAGTGTGTTCAGCTGGGTGTGCTGGATCGCGCCCAAGAACCAGACCGTCAACACCCTGTTCGGCTACAACACTGGCCTTGGTCTGGGCTTCTTGACTTTCGACTGGTCGATGATCTCTTGGATCGGAAGTCCCCTGGTCTCCCCTGTGAGTAGCTCCGTCATTCGCTTCGACGCACAACTTACCGAACGACGTAGTGGTGGACCGAAGCGAACTTGTTCGTCTCGTTCGTCGTCGTATACTGGATCATTGCTCCGATCTTGTACTGTGAGTATTGACTCATTGTCGTATGGGCCGTACTCACCTCGTTGGCTCACAGTCAAGAATGTGCTTTTTGCGAAGTTCATGCCCATCTCCACTTCCACCGCCTTTGATAACACTGGCATGCCCTATGACATCACCGCCGTCGTCGACGAAAATGGCCTCTTTAGCGAGGAGAAGTACAGGGCTTACTCGCCCCTCTACATGCCGGTCAACCTGCAACTCGCATACGGTACTCAGTTCGCACTGATCACCGCGGTTGTGGTCCACACTTTCCGTGAGTATTCGGATGTCGTCGTCAAACTCCCTCACTGACACCTGGCACAGTCTGGTACAGGCACGATATTGTTCGCCAGTTCCGTCGTACCCTCAGGGACGAGAAGGATGTGCACTCTCGCCTCATGACCGCCTACCGGGAGGTCCCTGGCTGGTGGTATGGCGTTCTTTTCGTCGTCGCCTTCGTCTTCGGCGTCGTCGCCCTCCAGGTCTACCCCTCCGACTTCCCCGTCTGGGCATACATCGTCGCTCTCCTCATCAGCTTCATCTTCGTGCTTCCCGTTGGCATCATCCGTGCAATCACCAACCAGCTCGCCGCGCTCAATGTGCTCGCGGAGTTCGTTGCTGGCTACGTCTTGCCCGGTCACCCCGTCGGCGCGATGCTATTCAAGACCTACGGCTTCGTCCCCATGTACCAGACGCTGTTCTTCATGAACGACCTCAAGATTGGTCACTACATGAAGATCCCGCCACGCGTCATGTTCATGTGCCAGCTCGTCGCATCGACCCTCGCCTGCTTCATCTGCGTTGGCGTTCAGCAGTGGCAGTTCGGACACATCACGGACATGTGCTTGCCCACCCAGAAGGACGGCTTCGTCTGCAATGACGTTTCGACATTCGCCACTGCGTCGATTATCTGGGGTGGCATTGGTCCGCGACGCCTCTTCGGCCCTGGTGCGATGTGAGTAGACACTGTCTAAGCGCATCATACACGAGCTCACACTGATATCCCATCTGACTTAGGTACAACTGGGTGCTCTACTTCTTCCTCATTGGCGCCCTCCTCCCCATCCCCTTCTACTTCCTCGCGCGCCGCTACCCGCTGTCGATCTGGCGGTACGTCAACATCCCCGTCTGCTTCGCGGGCCTCGGGCAGCTGCCGCCCGCGACGGGCATCAACTACTCCGCGTTCCTCACGGTCGGCGCGATCTTCCAGTGGTGGGTGCGGCGGTACCACTTCCGCTGGTGGCTCCGCTTCAACTACATCCTCTCCGCGGGGCTCGACATCGGCGTCTCCGTCGGCATCGTCCTCGTCTTCTTCTGCCTGCAGTACCCCAAGGGCGGCGTCACGCTCAACTGGTGGGGCAACACCGTCTGGCAGAACACGTTCGATGCGATGGGCATGCCTGCCCTCCTGCCCAACGGCACCTTCGGGCCCCAGACCTGGGCATAGACGCGCTCCCGGTTCTTTCGCAGACTGGCATTTTTCTCCATATACGCTCCCGGCACGATGCTTGTAGCATTATCGGTTACCCCCCCGGGCCGGCGTAACGTCGCCACGGTTGTATTATCCTTATGTACTCTAACCCTTCAGGTTCCCTCCCGGTCATCATCACGCCCGCACCTTCATGCATCATGTACCGTCACGAACACTCACCCCTCCTGTCTTCATCACTTCATTTCTCCATGTGGGCTTACACGTTTCCAATCCTTGTTTCCACTTCGCACGTACAGGTCATACGCGTCCCTCTTTTTGTATTCGTTCTCACGGCTCACGACTTTTGTATCACATACTGGAATGAGAATGAATGACGTCCGTCACGTTTCGCAACGAACCGATAGTACTTGTGTGCGCATTGCGCGACGATGTGCATGGCCTGGGTCCCTGGCCAGCTCTAATCTCGAACGGTTCTTCGACGCCGACCTGAACTTATCTAGGCCTACATCAGTGTTCAGTTCACTTCTCGTGGCCTCTCATGGCAGTAATGCGTCCCTCATCACGATGAATGGCAGAAGGTTTGCAGAGATAAGGTTGCTGAAGACAAGAATAGAACTCGTGCGTGCGGATTGCGCGAGGATGTACCTGTCTCTGTTCAATGTTGCAATGATGGTGTGCATCTTCCGTCAACGGTCAGCCACAATCCACTGGCGGAACCTTATCTTCTCTGTGGCGAGTATGCGGGCAGCGGCGTTCCATGACAGGCCTTCGGCCTCTCAAGGCGGACAGCGTGCATGCGGTAATAAATCGAGTAGATTACACAAAGATAAGGATGTCCGTAGAATGTACATTGAAGATCGTGCTTTCAAAAACAGCACATAAGATCATTAAAAACCGTCCAAGAAGCGGGACAAATGACTATCGTAAGCTCATAAACCTCGAGGCGTCAGTCATCGTGCACACAATGGGGGGTTGTAGCTTCTCCTGCCTATCGTCGCCTCTACTGCACTATGCTTCTCCGCCGGCTGAGGGAGAACCGCGAGGGCGAGATCGGCGGGGCGCGCTCGCCGGATATCGAGTGCAAGGAGCCGCGGGAGCCCTTGTTGGAGAGCGGGGTATCGGGGTCGTATTCGAGGCGGAGGTGGAGGAGGCCCTGGCCTTCACGAAGCTCAACGGTGAGGTCTCGTGAAGGAACAGCATCTCCTGGCTGCAGGTGTTGCCAGATCTATGTCAAGGACAATATCAGCCTGCAAAGTATACGGGGCGAACAGTGGGCACATACGTCAATGTCGGCAGAGCCGAGCAACTTGTCCTTGCCTAGCGTTTTGTGGTCGTATACCCATACAAACAACTTGGGCTGAGTGGCGGGGGCCGCACCAAACGCGAACGACTCGTTCCTACGTGGCCTGTCAGCAAGCTAACACCTCTCAAACCTCTCACATATCACTCACCATTCCGGCGTAGCCGTCTTATGCGCATGCTTCGTTTTGTTCTCCTTGTCGCCAACGCGGATGACAACGTAAGGCTTGATGTCCGACGTCGACAGGTCCTTCGCATCCTTGACAACCACGCGCAGAGTACCCGGATCGCGACTGTTCGCCCCGCCCTCGTTCACCGTCGGGAACGCAGCGGGAGTGGTACCCTCAGCAGCATAGTCCACCTGCTTCGACACAACGCCCGCCGGCGGATCCGCAGGCCGGTCGTCCTCCGAGTCCGAGCCTGAGCTGCCACCATGTCGCTTGAACACGCCGGTGACACCGTGGATGACGCCCTTGCCCGCGCCCATGGGAAGGTGGCCGATCTGCGTCATCGCGCGGCCCGCGGAGGTGAACGTCGACGTGTTCTTGCGCGTCTTGACGATGATCTCGGGCGTGAAGAGCAGCCGGACGCGGATCTCGCCCTTGTCGCCGTGCTTCACGTGCGTGAGCGGAATGGAACGCTCGACCGAGGTGAACGGCTCGAGGCTCTCGAGCTCGATCTTGGCTGACCCGAGGCTCTTCGCCTGCTCGATCTGGTTCCAGTCGAACACCTCCAACTGGAAGTCGGCTCCTGCGCGAGAAGGCTRYAWAGAAGYTMAWCAAGACCGCACAYGGGATTCAAATACTGGGTGAACGACATACCACTTGTACAGTRAAGTTCTCGTTCCACTCGGGGTTGAGCGTCTTCTTCTTGGTCTGGGACTTGTACACCCGCTGCCCGTTGAGGTGGAACACAACGAAGGGGTCCGATTTGCCTGTATGTCATGAGCATCCCCWATMMAACAAACACTGMTTCAYTACACKTACCACCACGATCTGCTGCATGTATGCTGTGGCCATCGAGCAAGTCGACTCGTACAAGGCCYTGGTCTGTGWRRCRRGCGYCTCGTWAGTAAMTCGCGASAANTSARSYRAANACGACACRTACTGTTGACRCTCTCCCTCGCTTCGAGCTTGATGGGCACAGGCAAGTAGCGCGTCTCGAGCACGACAGTAGACTTCCGGTCCTCRTCGTCCGGATCCACAAGCGTGTACTCCGTAGGACCATCCTGTACCGTGCATCATTCAGCAATCAGCACCNAAACCTCWCACTCTCAATCGCAAGCCAGCGCCAACGTACCAGCGTGCGCTCCAAGAACGCCTTCGCATCGCCCTTCCACTCGGCGACGACGTCGTCCTTGTCGCCCTCGTCCGCCTCGTTGAGGCGGAGCCAGACGCGGCTGAAGTCGAGCTCCTTGACGACGCCCTCCCCAATGTACTCCCACTGCGCGTTCGTGCTCCGCGGCCGGACGGTGCTGAACGCGGGCCAGTACGCGTCGTCGAGCAGCACCTCGAGCCGCGCCTTCTTGTGCAGCTTGCCCGAGATGACGTTGAAGATCACGATGCCCGCTTCTGTGGACCGCCGTCGACGTCATCRTCAGCTTCTGGTCTCGATAGCACGCGCRTCGCTCCAKRAAGAYACTCACGGTGCTTGAGRAGCTCTTCYTTGCTCATCTCGATRCCCTGCTCCTCCGGGCGCTTCTCRTCCTGGCCCTCGACRGCYGTCGTCCCAGAAGTCCTCGCCGACGTCGCGCTGAACGTCGTATCTGTCGACGTGCCGCGCCTATGTCCGTCAGGAGAGACAGGCTTCTCCTCCTCATCCACAGGYTCMGCWGCGGTGATGCCCTCCGGCACGGCCGCAACATCAATCTCCGACTCGTCGTCGCGCACGGTCTCGCCCTCGTCCGAGTCGGACAGCGCGCCCGCGTCCGCGCTCCTCTTCGCCGCCTCCTGGAGCTCGTTCGGGCCCGAGTCGAAGCGGATGCCGCGCACGGCGTACGCGGGGACGAACTCGGCGACGTAGTGCAGCTTGCCCTTGAACGCGCCGTTGCCGAGCTTGAGCGGCTCCTGCGCCTCGCGCTTGCCCGTCGACTCGTACAGGAACTCGCCCGTCTCGGCGTCGGTCGGTTTGGCGAGGTCGGACACCTTSAGCTCGGTGTACCCGAGCGAGCGGTCCTGCGTTGCCGGACGGCGATGAGTCAGCCGGAGTGCATGGAAGCGGAAGACGAGAAGCGCCCAGGACACCAACCTTGGTGAGGTGCTGGTAGTCCATGCACTCGAGCAGCATCGTCTATGCAATCCCATTGGACGYGCATCAGCATCCGCGCCCCTTCCTCCGGCAARGTTCAGTCAGATTCACGCACCTCCTTCAGCGAATGYACTGCGGACGGACAGCCGTGTGGATTAGAGTTTCATAGCGCCTGCGAAGGTCGCGCGCACTTACCCGGAATGTAGATGATTTGGTCCCACTCTGGGTTTAGGTCTGSGTGACAAAGACGGATGAGCGACACATATGAAACTTCGGTGGACGCGACGCACTGTTGTTGACGACTTCCGTGCGGCCCTGCGTGATATTGTTGATCTGCACGCGCACATACGGATCGCTCTAAAGGACGCGAGAGGCAAACGCAAAGACACATCAGTCCCACCGTCCCCTCTTCCCTCACAGACTTCGCTCGAGATCGTACCTTTCCTCCCAGCGTCGCCTCGACGTTCCTGCAATATCGCGCACCCTGTTAGCACCGACATATATAGCCGCGATGACGCAGGTATCRCACGTACTTCACATCCGTCGCCTTCTGCAGCCACAGCCGCACGACGCCGATTGGGGGCACATACTGGTCGGCCCCGTGCAGGCTGCCCGCCATGTTCAGCGGCTTCCACTCCGCGCTCAACCGGAGCTTGCCTGAGCGGGCRCCGCTGAGCCGCCACCAATCCTTGCCAGAAGTCTTCGCCTTGAGAAGGTCGGCGAGGCGGATGCTCATGTAGCCCACCACGGGATCCTTGAGGAAGTCGCGGTCGTCRATKACCTTCGCGATGACGACACTCGAGTTCTTGTCCGTGCAGAGGAACTCGGTGCTGTCCTCCCACACAGGGTTGTTCGTGTGCTTCAACTTGCGCGTGACATGRATCGGGGTTTTGGATGCGCCGGTGTACAGCTTCACGAATGGGTTCAGGTCGCCCGTTATCGACTTGGTCGAATCGAGATCCTTCGCCTGGTGCACTGTGAGGCGTACAATGCCRACCTCTGCACCAGGTCAAGGGTATCAGAGGAGCGATTGGTGTACTGRAATATTGTAGAATACTCACTCGTGTCRGGGAGCGTCTCCTTGCCACCAGCGTCGACTTCAGGCTTGAGGACAGGATAGAAGTTGACGTCGAACCGGATACAACCGCGCTCCTTGCCATCTTTCAAGATGGGCACCTCGATGTTCTCCTGCGTWGCGTCCTGCTCGAGCACGCTGAGATCAAAGGTGCCGAAGCCAAGGTCGGTGTTCGCGCGGTGGTCGTTGTAGTCCCACACACGCAGGATCAGGTTCTCYGTCAARGAGTTYACCARCAARAACTTGGTCTCCATCCATGTCGGGTTCGCCCTGTGYATCCCATCAAATTCGCAGTCAATATCAAACCACATTGCGTCATAGAAGAACGGGCAGGACAAGGCGCGGAATGACGTACGTGTTGTGCTTGAACTTGGTCTTCGCGAGCTCGACRCGCTCRTTGATGCTGAGACTGACRAAKGGRTCAGGACGGCCGCCACCAAGCTTCGAGCCCTTGAGGTCGCGGGCGCTTTGCACTGTGAYTTGAAGTACGCCAATGGCCGTGTCGATCGGTTCTCCGGACAACATCTGCTCCAGGTTAAGGGTGAAGACGTTCGGGTCGTACATCATGGGCCCGAGAACGCTGTGGACCGTATCGCGAATGAAGGCGGACAATCCAGGAACCTGACATTCCGTCAATTTCAGCGCCTAGAAGATTGTTGAAGGRCAGSMGGCTCACGTTGGCAATGTCAAAACCGAAGGTTTCGCCACCAAGCGGCTTCAGCACATAGTCGAAGTTGGGCTTTTCCATAAACGATAGGTCCACGAGCTGCACATGCGGGAAGTTCGTCATCAACTTGAGGCGRATYTTCAAGTGTCCCGAGAACGACATGTCTTCGAGGAGGATTGGCATCGCCGCGCTCGCCAGRCCCTTTCCTACGCGCACGCTCAGRATGATCTTCGGGTTRACTTTGTTCAGCTTCTGRCGTTCTGTCAACTCGGACGTATCGTTCGGGGTGAAAGACAGCCACCACTCCATGACGACGACATCATCCTCTGTGCGTGGGTACGTCTTYACTTTRTCRATCCGTGGTGCCTTCGTGCCAAGGGTGAACGTGCTGAGACGAAGTGAATCCARGAACGGCGGGCAGTTCTGCGAGAGGACCTGGTCGACGGAGGCGACGACCGTCCGGGACAGCACGGGCTCGTAAATGAGCCAGAACCTATCGAGGAAGTTGTTRATCCAATCCGCGGATTCAATTTCGTTCTCGGAGCTTAGGCGGGTCTTGACGAGTTCCCGCTGGATGTCATCGCGCGCACGGGCCCTCACGCGCTTCATGGACATSGAATAGTAGGTGTTGCAGAAYGCKAGAAGGATGAAGAGCCATCCCCATCCGAAATGGAAGCGGGTTAGGAAGTGYGTCACAATGACGGTCTRCGARWGGCAGGTGGGTGGTCAGCGGCTTCATGCATACAAGGAKGTTGATGTGCCACATACCACGACAATAATAGCTGCATTGTGATACCACTCTCCGTAGAACTGTTCTTTCAGGAATAGCGAGAGGACCTCCTTGTCCTTCTCTTCGCCTTCGGCTAGTGAGGGTTGGTCGATGCCGGAGACATCGCGCCATCCGAGCTTGTACCAGTCGGGTATCGCGGGTGCAGGGCTGGTCGGCATGGCTCCTGGGACTTCGGGGTCGGTGGGAGATGTGG